>RWGZ01001699.1:0-41067 GCA_009725065.1 Utricularia reniformis | reverse complement strand
CCTACTCTGCACTTGATAATCTTATGTGATTAACATCACACTTTATAACTTTATATATTATTAATTTGATCTTAAAATAATAAATACAATATACTGAAACATGTAAATCAATATAATCATAATTACTATGTACTTGAATTTTTCATCATTAAAATGACAAAATACATATGTAAGTGATTGCTAATATTTTTTTCATCAGAATATGTTAGAGGTTAACCAAATCTATCAATTGAATGTATAAATTAATGATTATAAGAAAATAAAATAATAATTATAATTTTGATTAAAGTATCGAATTTAAATAAATGGATATATAATTAATTTGGATTTGGATTTGGATTTGGATCTGGATTTCAACGTATGGACAGCATTTAAATAGAAAAAAGGCGTAGCAGAGCAGATCGACGAATGGTCTACCTTTCTCTTCTTCGGCGGTTTCTCCTCCGTTCATCACCTTTTTGTTCGTGAGTCTTATTATTGAACCTCAGCCACGGGATTGACGGGGGACTCATTCTTGATCTGTGTTTCAACGGATATCTACCATTTTTCCGGCATCAAGGAAGCCTGGAGTTGGATCTGATTTAAACAACGAATTGAGGTAAGATGAGCGCGGATCCGGTGGCAAGCGCACAAGGCAATCTGGATGAGCAGATTTCTCAGCTCATACAGTGCAAGCCCTTGTCGGAGCCCGAGGTTTGTCCTCCACTTCGCATTGCGTTTATATCTTAGTTTGTTTCATTTTGTATTTTGTAGATCAGGTATGTGACATAGCGTGATTGTATGATGTTTCGTTTTCTGATCTCGAAATCGCTCGCTGCTGTGGTTTCTTTTATTCTCGTACTCTTGTGTGAAATTGTAATCTGTTTTCTGATGAAT
Source organism: Utricularia reniformis (assembly GCA_009725065.1). Classification (NCBI taxonomy): domain Eukaryota; kingdom Viridiplantae; phylum Streptophyta; class Magnoliopsida; order Lamiales; family Lentibulariaceae; genus Utricularia; species Utricularia reniformis. The sequence continues at coordinate 40,191 of RWGZ01001699.1, read as the reverse complement.
GATTCATCTCAACCGGTTTTGGGATATTCAAATAGCCATCCAAAAAAACCCTTAGTGTATATGGTTTTCGCTGTCGTTTTTGCTTCAGTAAAATATCGTAGTTAGAATTTTTACTTTAAGGCGGCCTTCCTCACGCAGATGCTTTATTTGTGTCATTATTTTTCTTTAACTCCGCCATGAATAATATTTAATTTCAATGGAAGTGCTAGATTTTTCTTAGGCTACATCTTATGTGGTATGAATTCTGTAATTCATGTCTTGAAATATAGGTCAGAACATTATGTGAAAAGGCAAAGGAGATACTAATGTCAGAGAGTAATGTTCAGGTGCAGTTCCTGTATCTTTTTTCGTTCTTCTTCATGACTCTTTTTTTGTTTCTTCATGGCACTATGCCAAAACATTTTAAATTTGCAGTTCTTGTTCCTATATCACTTGCTCCGCACTCTCATACCTCTTTGATATCTTAGTCATGCATTCTAAGTCTAATGAATTTATTTCATTTTATCATGTCTAATTGAATCTCTTTGTTTCTTAGTGCAGCCTGTGAGAAGTCCTGTAACGATTTGTGGTGATATTCATGGCCAATTTCATGATCTTGCTGAGCTCTTCCGGATTGGGGGAAAGGTGTGTACTGACTTTCGTGTGTTTCATTTTACTTATCCTTCGCTATCACTCTTTGTAGCTTGTATGTAAGATTTTTTTTGTATTTGATTCTATAAAAACTGAATACAAATCATATTTTCAGTGCCCTGATACAAACTATCTGTTTATGGGAGATTATGTTGACCGTGGTTATTACTCCGTTGAGACTGTCACTGTAAGTTGTATGCTGGCTACTATTTACTTGAAACTATTTCTATAGTTAATAATATGAATATGTTGCACTTATTCTTATCCACTGATTATAACCTGCAGCTTTTGGTTGCTCTTAAAGTTCGTTATCCTCAACGCATCACGATTCTTAGAGGAAATCATGAAAGTAGACAGGTGGTTGTTAGTTTCTATTTTCCGTTCTGTAATTTTGTCAACGTTGTGTATTTTGTACCATGGAGTAAGTAGGATTTGAAGTGAATCATCATTTTTTTCAACATTGGATTTGCTTAGAAAGGCAATGCATGAGACTTTTTTAGGAATTTGAATCCCAATGTAGAATAAAAGGAATATGGAGACATTCTCTGAAAACCATATTCTGAATTTATGCACTTCAATTGTAAAAAAAATGCTCTTCTCGTTTATCATTTTATTTTGAATTATATTCTCTGTTCTCTCTGATCCATTGTGTTTATGCTTTCTAACCTCTTTTTCAGATTACCCAAGTCTATGGATTTTATGATGAATGCTTGAGGAAGTGAGTTTCTATATGCTACCATACAATCTGCTTTATACTAGGTCAACAATCACTTGAATATTCTTTATTGTAATTNAGGTAGAAGCTGGATCCAAATAGGAGAAAGGATTTATGAATTTGTAGCTGGTGATCGGTCTCATGAGAATGCATCTCAAATTTATCATCTTTTAGATGCCATTTTAACGATAGAAACTACCTACTCTGCACTTGATAATCTTATGTGATTAACATCACACTTTATAACTTTATATATTATTAATTTGATCTTAAAATAATAAATACAATATACTGAAACATGTAAATCAATATAATCATAATTACTATGTACTTGAATTTTTCATCATTAAAATGACAAAATACATATGTAAGTGATTGCTAATATTTTTTTCATCAGAATATGTTAGAGGTTAACCAAATCTATCAATTGAATGTATAAATTAATGATTATAAGAAAATAAAATAATAATTATAATTTTGATTAAAGTATCGAATTTAAATAAATGGATATATAATTAATTTGGATTTGGATTTGGATTTGGATCTGGATTTCAACGTATGGACAGCATTTAAATAGAAAAAAGGCGTAGCAGAGCAGATCGACGAATGGTCTACCTTTCTCTTCTTCGGCGGTTTCTCCTCCGTTCATCACCTTTTTGTTCGTGAGTCTTATTATTGAACCTCAGCCACGGGATTGACGGGGGACTCATTCTTGATCTGTGTTTCAAAGGATATCTACCATTTTTCCGGCATCAAGGAAGCCTGGAGTTGGATCTGATTTAAACAACGAATTGAGGTAAGATGAGCGCGGATCCGGTGGCAAGCGCACAAGGCAATCTGGATGAGCAGATTTCTCAGCTCATACAGTGCAAGCCCTTGTCGGAGCCCGAGGTTTGTCCTCCACTTCGCATTGCGTTTATATCTTAGTTTGTTTCATTTTGTATTTTGTAGATCAGGTATGTGAGATAGCGTGATTGTATGATGTTTCGTTTTCTGATCTCGAAATCGCTCGCTGCTGTGGTTTCTTTTATTCTCGTACTCTTGTGTGAAATTTGCATTATGTAAGCAAAAATCTGTCTTTCTGATGAATGATTCATCTCAAACTGTTTTGGGATATTCAAATAGCCATCCAAAAAAACCCTTAGTGTATATGGTTTTCGCTGTCGTTTTTGCTTCAGTAAAATATCGTAGTTAGAATTTTTACTCTAAGGCGGCCTTCCTCACGCAGATGCTTTATTTGTGTCATTATTTTTCTTTAACTCCGCCATGAATAATATTTAATTTCAATGGAAGTGCTAGATTTTTCTTAGGCTACATCTTATGTGGTATGAATTCTGTAATTCATGTCTTGAAATATAGGTCAGAACATTATGTGAAAAGGCAAAGGAGATACTAATGTCAGAGAGTAATGTTCAGGTGCAGTTCCTGTATCTTTTTTTGTTCTTCCTCATGACTCTTTTTTTGTTTCTTCATGGCACTATGCCAAAACATTTTAAATTTGCAGTTCTTGTTCCTATATCACTTGCTCCGCACTCTCATACCTCTTTGATATCTTGGTCATGCATTCTAAGTCTAATGAATTTATTTCATTTTATCATGTCTAATTGAATCTCTTTGTTTCTTAGTGCAGCCTGTGAGAAGTCCTGTAACGATTTGTGGTGATATTCATGGCCAATTTCATGATCTTGCTGAGCTCTTCCGGATTGGGGGAAAGGTGTGTACTGAATTTCGTGTGTTTCATTTTACTTATCCTTAGCTATCACTCTTTGTAGCTTGTATGTAAGATTTTTTTTGTATCTGATTCTATAAAAACTGAATACAAATCATATTTTCAGTGCCCTGATACAAACTATCTGTTTATGGGAGATTATGTTGACCGTGGTTATTACTCCGTTGAGACTGTCACTGTAAGTTGTATGCTGGCTACTATTCACTTGAAACTATTTCTATAGTTAATAATATGAATATGTTGCACTTATTCTTATCCACTGATTATAACCTGCAGCTTTTGGTTGCTCTTAAAGTTCGTTATCCTCAACGCATCACGATTCTTAGAGGAAATCATGAAAGTAGACAGGTGGTTGTTAGTTTCTATTTTCCGTTCTGTAATTTTGTCAACGTTGTGTATTTTGTACCATGGAGTAAGTAGGATTTGAAGTGAATCATCATTTTTTTCAACATTGGATTTGCTTAGAAAGGCAATGCATGAGACTTTTTTCGGAATTTGAATCCCAATGTAGAATAAAAGGAATATGGAGACATTCTCTGAAAACCATATTCTGAATTTATGCACTTCAATTGTAAAAAAAATGCTCTTCTCGTTTATCATTTTATTTTGAATTATATTCTCTGTTCTCTCTGATCCATTGTGTTTATGCTTTCTAACCTCTTTTTCAGATTACCCAAGTCTATGGATTTTATGATGAATGCTTGAGGAAGTGAGTTTCTATATGCTACCATACAATCTGCTTTATACTAGGTCAACAATCACTTGAATATTCTTTATTGTAATTCATGAAAAAATTTAATAATTTAATTAAAAACATGATATATTGAAATAATGTAAAAAATTGTATTGAGTTTAATAAATATTTTTTTGTGCATAAAATTTAATTCATGAGATGCGGCACAACTAATTTAATATTCTTCATTCCCTTCTAAATTTTGCATTCGTCCCTTGTGTGTTTTCCACAATTTTGTATGCTTGTGAGTATAATTCTTCGACAAATCGTCTGTTGTTGTAGGTATGGAAATGCTAATGTTTGGAAGACCTTTACTGATCTTTTCGATTACTTCCCTCTTACTGCTCTGGTAATTAAAACCATCCATCGTTTTTATTAATCGCATTAGTGTTTGTTCGATTTTCATACCAAGTAAATATACTTCTTAGATCCAGCATTATGGTAGATATTTCAATGTTGATATAGAGTTGGGATATTTGGTCTGCAAAACAATCTGATAATGATCCTTGTTTAGGTTGAATCCGAAATTTTCTGTCTGCATGGTGGATTATCACCATCTATCGAAACACTAGATAACATCAGGAACTTTGATCGTGTTCAAGAAGTTCCACACGAAGGCCCGATGTGTGATCTTTTATGGTCCGATCCTGACGATCGCTGTGGTTGGGGTATATCCCCTCGTGGTGCTGGATACACCTTTGGCCAGGTATCTCTTTGTTCATTCCTTTAATACTACTTATTACTAAGTTTGAAAGTCATAACAGGACATATCGGAGCAATTCAACCATACTAACAATTTAAAGCTCATTGCTAGAGCTCATCAGCTTGTTATGGAAGGGTTTAACTGGGCTCATGTAAACACATCAAACCATCAGTGAACTCTCTGTTTTGTTTCACTGACACGAATCTTATTGAAAATTCGCAGGAGCAAAAGGTTGTTACGATTTTCAGTGCACCAAATTACTGCTATAGGTGTGGAAATATGGCATCCATTTTGGAAGTTGATGATTGCAGGGAGCACACATTCATTCAGGTATCATCCGATTTTGTATTCTGTTTTAGATGTTCTCTTAACTGAGTGATTATACTCGGTGCAGTTTGAGCCTGCTCCAAGGAGGGGTGAACCCGACGTCACTCGAAGAACGCCTGATTACTTCTTGTAGGACTGATTCTGTCTGTGTCTGTGTCTGTGTCTGTGTCTGTGTCTGTTTGATGACGAGCAAGAGCTGTGTTGTCCTTACTGATATGTAATTTTCTTTTAGACTGCCTTTGTTGTTTGTTTTCGTTTATCCTGTCTTTAGGGTATTTTCCCCCACTTTTCTCCCTTCTTTTATTATTTTTATTATTATATGTTATTTGTTTACGTGCTGATTAATGAGAACACTAACTACACTTGATGTACGTTATTAATTCAAAGTTGCTCAAGTTTACACGAGCATCATATCGATACCGATGGTCTAATATNTTGACTTTTTCGTTCCTAACGTCATCAAATCAAGGTTATTTATGTAATTAATTTATGTTTAGTTGTGATGTAATACATAAATTAAATCGTATGAAAATTCCCATTTTAGTATCTCAATTATCTAGAAAACAAATTTAAATATTTGTTTCTAAAAATATATATATTTTTGCAATTTTTATTAAAATATATCTAATATTTTCATTCAATTAAAAAACATTTTATTCCCTTACAAATATTTTTAAAACATTTGTAAAGTACGAGAACGCGGATGTGTGAATTTCGCAATGATAGATAAATGGCGTATGATTAAATTTAAATATATAAAAGAATCGAGCATTCATAACCGAATAAAATTAAGTCAATAATTAAATGTAATGAAGAAGACTAATGTTTAGTAGTATAAATTCATTCAATGAATAGAAACTTTAATTATTATATAAATGGTGACTTTTTAGATTATCTACATCCTTAAATAAATCCCTATCTACATAATTATATGTCTACTTTAATTGATTTGAAATCAATGTTTCTTTACCCTATTCAAAAGGTGTATATTTTTCAAGAAACTTATGATTTATATGTCATCACACTAGAGATGATCATGGCCGTTCCCTTGCAAATAGAGTTATTATGTGATCTAAATAGTTTGTGTTCGACTTATATATGATTTAAATACAAATTTTGCACGAACATTTTTCATATTCGTTTATAATTTAAACAAATATGAACATTTTTGTGAACAAATAAAAACGTTCGTAACAAAGATATTATTTTATTTATATTTAATATATATATTATTAAATATTATAATTTAAATAATTCTAATCTATCATATTCACATTATCTTTCATATTTTCTTAATTTTTTTATTGAATTATAGGTATTATAATGTTTCTTTATTTTCTTTAAAATATGAAATTATATTTTTCAATTTTTAATCTAAATAATCAATTTTAATATATTGAATTTCAATATAAAATTTTAAAAAAATTACATAAGATTTGTTTGGTTTAGCTTTTTAAAAGTGATGTGTGGTAAGGTGTGGTCAGATATGATGAGATGTGGTGAGATATGATAATCGTGAATTTTTAAATATATTTGGTAAAATTGCAGTGTTATGATCGTGATTTATGTAAAAATACCAACATACCTGTTGACAACCCTTAAACTGGGTACCAAGGATGCGTTCTTGTTGAGAACCATTAAACCTGGTACCAACGAGGAGTCCTAAGCAAGAATGAAGGTGGTCATGCCCAAACGAGAATTCGACAGCTAAAATTATCAAACAGACCGATCAGTCCAGGCAAACAGCATAGGGCGATCGATCCAGGCAAACAGCATAGGGCGATCGGTCCCGAAAAACAGCTTAGGGCGATCGGTCCAAGCAAACAGCATAGGACAATCGGTCCAAGCAAACAGTTTAGGGCCAATATACCAATCGGTCCCGGCAGTTTGCTTAGGGACAGCATACCGATCGATCCTGGCAGTTTGCTTAGAGGCAGCACACCAATCGGTCCGACAGACTGCTTAGGGCCAAGTAGACCGATCGGTCCCGGCAGTTCGCTTAGGGCCAGCAGACCGATCGGTCTGGCAGACTGCTTAGGGTTAAGCAGACCGATCGGTCCCGGCAGTTCGCTTAGGGCCAGCAGATCGATCGGTCCTGCAGACTGCTTAGGGTTAAGTAGACCGATCGGTCCCGGCAGTTTGCTTAGGGCCAAGCAGACCGATCGGTCCCGACAGACTGTGTAGGTCCCAACAGACTACATAGGCCCTGACAGGCTGCATATGAGCCCATTAGCATGCATTCTATGCTTCAGGCTCAATCACATTTTCCAGCATGGGGAAACACATTGTCAGATGTGGTTTCAGGACATGGGCCACACGTGTTTCTCCCTCTATAAATGAAGAGCTAAAAGATAAGCTAAAGGAGAATGCCAATTTTGAAGAACCCTAGCCGCTGTAATTTCATTTCCGCTGCTCTTATTCCCTTTGTATATTTCATTGATTTATTAATAAATTCGCCGTGGAGGTTCTCCTTTCGGCAACGTGGTTTTTTTCCACTTTCTTAAGGGGTTTTTCCACGCTAAAATCGTCTGCGTTCTTTCCATTTTCTTATTTTAAGTTGTCTCCACAAACAACAAATAAAACCGATTTTCATAATCTGGTAACTGTTGGTACCCCCTAAAAATGAACCACAATAATTTGGCGCCGTCCGTGGGGACAATTTGTGGATTTACCCATTGAGGTCTCTATCCCGACGAGGATCACGCAGGCGACAGATCTCGCAATCGGTAACGAATCCTCAACAAATAAGGGCATAGGCTTTTATTGGAACTGTCTTCTCTCACACTGGGATATGGGTTAGACTTGGACGGCGGGGGTTTTGGACGGGTCTGGACTAGTGATATCTCTGACTAAGTCGAGAAAGTCTTAGAACTTACCAAGAACTTAATTCCCCGCAAGAACTCGCTGGCCAAATCGAAAGTGTGAGAAATGTTACTTTATGAGGTATTCGTTCTATCGACATGCTTAGAACAATGAATATAAAGAAGAAGCTCATCCAAGAGGAAAATGATGAGTCTACCTTGGGACTTATAAAAGAACCGGGGCTCCCAAAACCGTAGCCTATCTTTGGACTCATAGAAGAACAGGGGCTCTCCGACCAGCATACATCCATGGATCTGAAGGTTCGGGTTTTTCATGGTTGGCTTCCGTTCATAGCGGTCTTGCTATGACGAAACCCAAGGGGCTAGTGTTGACAACCCATAAACCGGATACCAAGGATGCGTTCTTGTTGAGAACCATTAAACCCGGTACCAACGAGGAGTCCTAAGCAAGAATGAAGGTAGTCAAGCCCAATCGAGAATTCGACAGCTGAAATTATCAAACAGACCGATCAGTCCATGCAAACAACATAGGGCGATCGGTCCAGGCAAACAGCATAGGGCGATCGGTCCCGAAAAACAGCTTAGGGCGATCGATCCAGACAAACATCATAGGGTGATCGGTCCAAGCAAATAGTTTAGGGCCAACATATCGATCGGTCCCGGCAGTTTGCTTAGGGGCAGCATACCGATCGGTCCAGGCAGTTTGCTTAGGGGCAGCACACCGATCGGCCCGGCAGACTGCTTAGGGCCAAGTAGACCGTTCGGTCCTGGCAGTTCGCTTATGGCCAGCAGACCGATCGGTCCGACAGACTGTTTAGGGTTAAGTAGACCGATCGGTCCCAGCAGTTCGCTTAGGGCCAGCAAACCGATCGGTCCGGCAGACTGCTTAGGGTTAAGCAGACTGATCGGTCCCGGCAGTTTGCTTAGGGCCAAGCAGACCGATCGGTCCCGACAGACTGCGTACGTGCCAGCAGACTACATAGGCCCTGACAGGCTGCATATGGGCCCATTAGCATGCATTCCATACTTCAGGCTTAACCACATTTTCCAGCATGGGGAAACACATTGTCAGAGGTGATTTCAGGACGTGGGCCACACGTGTTTCTCCCTCTATAAATGCATAGCTAAAAGATAAGCTAAAGGAGAAGACCAATTTTGAAGAACTCTAGCCGTTGTAATTTCATTTCCGTTGCTCTTATTCCCTTTGTATATTTCATTGATTTATTAATAAATTCGCCGTGGAGATTCTCCTCTCGGCAACGTGGTTTTTTTCCCCTTTCTTAAGGGGTTTTTCCACGCTAAAATCGTCTGCGTTCTTTCCATTTTCTTATTTCAAGTTGTCTCTACAAACAACAAATAAAATCCGATTTTCAGAATCCGGTGACTGTTGGTACCCCTAAAAAGAAACCACAACAATACACTTATATATAACAACTAATAAATATAATTATATTATATTTATTAGAAGTAAGGGTAAATGAGTATTTTCCAAATCACGAAAAAATGCCATAGTTGGTTTTAACAGCGGCGATGAAATCGTGATTTTTTAACGATTATCACATTGCAATTAAGTTTATGTTTTGTGTACTTTAAAAAAATTATGATCTTGACATCGCACCGCATCTCACCACTGTTTTAATTGGAGTTCCAAAAAAACCAATAGATTGGAACATGTTCGAAGAAGTTATTCGAACGAGCATTAACATTCATATAAGTATTTGAACAATGTTCGAACATGAATTTTTGTTCAAATAAAATATGAATGAATATGAATATGTTCGAATAAAAATATGAATGAACATGAATATGAACATAGAAAGTTCGAATTGAAGAACATCCATACTTGCAAATCACAACACCATTGCTCAAACAAAAAATAGACCCATGGATGACACAAAAAGTGTTTGTAGTGGGGGTTGAGTTCCAAGGGGCATCCCCACAATGACCGAGTTTATCTAGAACGGTGACAAAAACTTAGATGTGATTAAAATCGATAATAAAGGTGGGGTTCCCCTTGCGTTCTTTATATTATCAATCGAAAAAAGAAAAATCACTATTAATTGTCATAAGCATTAGAAACAATTCATAAGTAATTATAATCATCTTTATTATCGCCAATTCAAAACTCAAAAGAATATCATATTTATCTAACTTATGGATCACATATAGTCTTTTATTAAATAAATAAGGACATTATAAAATTGAGAAATACAATACTTAAGATTTTCATAATATCTCTTGTAATCGGGTCTCAATTTGTAATCGGGTGTATTGGGTCCCTAGTCATGAACTATGGTCGTGGGATAAAGTGTGAGAATGGACATCAATAGTCAAGATACACACTTGAGAGGTCTATAAATGAATCAGTCAGAGTTGGAATTGAGCTTAGCTCAGATCGGAATTGCACAATTTTTACCAAATTGATTTATACTAAATAGAGGAGACCTGGCCAAGCATAGCAATTCAAACACAAAGTAAACCTTCAATCCCTCCCTATACATTTTAAGACAAACCCTCAAAACTTAAACAATAGTTATCTTTTGATTTGAAATCCAAATCTGAGCAAACAACAAACAACAAACAACAAACAATGTATAACAATTTCCCCTTGTTAGTTAAATTAACCATAACAATGAATAATCATTCTTCTTCAAATCCAATCCCTATTATCTCAAAAAAGGATATGTTTAAATTCATCCTTCATGTTGTGGGCTTGTCAAACTCCCAGATGACACCTCCGTCCTCTGCAATCATCAAATTATTTAGCTTGTAAAACACATAAGAATTCATGAATCTATAAAAACCACCTTTAACTTTCTTGTTTATCCAAATTTCAGTAAGCATCCCTGCTCCAATTCCACCAACAATCCATGATCCATAGTAAAGAATTGCAGATGGTAAAGATTTTCTAGGAAGGAAATAGAATTCCGGGATTTGCCTCATTTTTCTGGGAAGTTTTTTCTTCACATCTTCACTACTCTCCAATCCCATCATTTTAGATGCATCTTTTTCTTCAACGGACATTCTTTAAAACTGCAAACTCAGATAAATAGACATTTAGATTATCAGTTTATCCACATGTACCAAATCAGTTTAACATCCTTCTAACTATTGCACTGCTTTAGCTTCATTTCTAGNGGGGACCGTATTCAAGAGTTGTTTATTCAAAATGCATTATAGACGTTGATGTGATTCCTGTGGGATGGACTGACTGGGGAAAACCAGAACGACAACGGTAATGTTTAATCGAAAAAGATCATCTTTTTATGTAGTCACAGTGAAGCTAACACAAAATAGTCGTATGTTACATGGTTGCAGAACTGTGGAGTTTGGGGAGTATCAGTGCAGAGGGAAAGGTGCAAATAGAAGAGGAAGAGCTCCATGGTCAAAAGCTTTCACTCATGATCAGGCAAAATGGTACCTGAATAGAACATTCATTAGCGGGGAGAATTGGCTGAAGCTCTAGTAAAGAAGAAGAAGAACTTCTTCAATGGCGGATTTATTTTATTTTATTATTTTCCACTTAATAATTTTAGTTTAATTTACTGTACAGATTCATTCATTCAGCTAGAAAACCTTTTCAATTTCTCAAATCTTCAAGAACAAATTGAAGAAATCACCTTTTCTACTTATTTTCTTCATCAATGGGAGGAGGGTTGCCAGATGAAATGTCTCCATGGGCGACGGCTTTTCTACTTCAAATCCGGCAATCAATCCTCCCTGCCCAGGACGATCGAATCAGTCTTCCTCATTGATCAATCAAAAAAATCGGAAATGGGAAAAACCCTAATTCCTCTACAGAGAATCCCATATCTTGTGGGTTACTTCGTCGTCAGGCATTTTAGAAAAAAAATCACCCCATTTACTTTGTTTTACTGTGTTGTCGGTGTAGCTATCTGGAGTAGGCCCTTTCAGGAAAACTACCTCACCATTTTAAAATAAACATAAGTTTGGTTGCAAAGTCAAGAGTGTTCAGTACACGAAGGCGAAGATTCTGCAACATTTGACCTTTGAAGAAAGCAGCTGCAACATTTGACAATCACCATCTTCCCTGTATAAGTTATGCATCCCCAGATGAAAACTTAACGAGTTGCCTGCCAAGAGGTGTAAGTTGTATAGGAATATGGCTGATTTTTCTTCATATGATCCACTGTTTGACACAAAGAAAGCAAAAGGGAGCTTTGTGTATAAGCCTTTTGCAGCTTCAATATTCCTGGGAATTGTTATGATATGGGTTTACAGAGCTACGCATCTCCCTGAAAATGGATGCTTTGCGTCGATTGGGATGTTTGCAGCAGAATTGTGGTTTGGGTTTTACTGGGTTCTTACTTTTGCTCATCGCTGGAACCGAGTTAATCGCTATAGTTTCAAGGAGAGGCTATCTCAAAGGTCTTTCTCTGTTTCATATTCCACTTTTAACTGATTTTACCTCAGTTTGTTGATTCTTTTATTAACTTAAGTGATGATAATGAATAGGTATGGTGATGATTTGCCTGGAATCGATATTTTTGTTTGTACTGCTGATCCGGAAACGGAGCCTCCGGTGATGGTGATCAATACTGTTTTATCAGTGATGGCCTATGATTATCCACAGGAGAAACTATCAGTGTATCTTTCTGATGATGCTGGTTCTGATCTTACATTCTATGCTCTTTTCGAGTGTTCCCACTTCGCTAAGCATTGGATTCCGTATTGCAAGAAGTACAAAATTGAACCTAGAGCACCCGAAGCATACTTTCGAACAGTGACAAATAGCCTTGACTCCCGTCAGGCTCAGGATTTGGCTACAATCCAGGTATATCTATGCCGAATCCATTCTGCAGGGATGCTGTAAATTTGACTTGTTTTTTCTTCAAGAAACTCTACGAAGAGATGGAAAATAGAATTGATCTTGCAAAGAAACTGGGAAGAGTGTCCAAAAATAGATCATTAGAACACAAGGGATTTTCGAAGTGGGATTCCTTTTCATCCAACAAGGATCATGACACCATTTTGGAAGTAACTGCAAAATTCCCTTCTTTCTCTATGATTGAAAATTATTCAAAATAAATATCGATATTTCGGATTTACTTTTATCAGATACTGATTGATGGGAGAGATGCAGAATGTAAGGATATTGAAGGGTGTAGGCTGCCAACACTGGTTTATTTGGCCCGAGAAAAGCGGCCTGAATATTTTCATAACTACAAAGCTGGAGCTATGAACGCTTTGGTAATGCTACTTTTATTGTTATTTCACTCTCTATGTTGTTTTTGCTGAACAAACCGTTTATGTATTGTGAAATGCAGATAAGGGTATCATCTGAAATCAGCAATGCACCTGTAATTTTAAATGTAGATTGCGATATGTATTCCAATAATTCACAATCGATTAGAGATGCTCTCTGCTTCTTGCTTGATGAAAACAAAGGCAGTGAGATTGCATTTGTGCAGTTTCCTCAGAATTTTCATAACATTACCAAGAATGATCTTTATGGAGGCTCCCTGAGAACCATCTCAGAGGTGAATTCTTCATTTACTTCTTGTTACCACACGCAAAGCTATTTCGTTTTCTTGAAATATGGTCTAGTGTTCTCTATTTTGATATACAGTTAGATTTCTCTGGTTTGGATGGTTATGGAGGTCCAATGTATATTGGAACTGGATGCTTTCACAGAAGAGACACTCTTTGTGGACGCAAGTTCAGCAAAGGATCAACATTCGAATGGAAGACAATCACTGCTTTAAGAAACAGTGAAAGTAAAGTTGAGCTTGAAGAGAAAGCAAAAGAACTTGCAAGCTGTGAATATGAGAGAAACACTCAATGGGGCAATGAGGTTTTTCCCCCTTCTGAACAACCCCAAAACTTTACATGTTACTCATTTGTTTGTGATTTAATGCAGATGGGCTTAAAGTATGGTTGTCCTGTAGAAGATGTATCGACCGGTTTGTTGATTCATATCCGGGGCTGGAAATCTGTTTATTTCAACCCAGAAAGGAAAGGTTTCTTGGGTTACGCAGGAACAACACTTGATCAAAATCTCGTACAACACAAGCGATGGTCAGAGGGTGACTTTCAAATTATATTATCAAAAGATGGACCGATAACGGCTGGATTTCGACATCTGAATATAGGCCTTATAGCAGGATACAGTGTTTATTGTCTCTGGGCTCCCAATTGCTTTGCAACATTATACTACTCCATCATCCCTTCTCTTTATCTCCTAAAAGGCCTTCACTTGTTTCCCCAGGTACAAATCACTTCTACTTATAACCCGCGATTGAAACAAATCGGGTTTTTGCTCTTTCATCTTGTACTTGCTGATTCAGGTTTCAAGTCCATGGATCTATCCATTTATGTACGTGTTCATATCGACAAATTTGTACAGCTTTGGTGAGTTTATATTGTGTGGAGGAACAGCTTTAGGTTGGTGGAATGAACAAAGAATGTGGCTCTACAAAAGAACAAGTTCCTATCTCTTTGCTGTAATGGATACATTCTTGAAATTAGTTGGCTTTTCAGAATCAGGATTCGTCATATCATCAAAAGTTTCGGACNAAGGGAGAAGTGGCACAGTGAATTCGTCATGACAAAGGAAAAAGGCCGATGGAAGGCCCATCTCTTCTAGAGTTGCTAGAGCCTAGAAGAAAATGTGGGTTGGATGCTGATTTCCTCGACGCCTTCCGGATAAGGGCTATACCAAAACTCAATTGTCAAGTAATGGGTTGGGATGGGGCAACATGCTAGCTATATCATGATAATGGACGGAGTAGTAGTTCAGATCCCGCGAACCGACAATGTTAACAAAAAGACAACGTTAGATTACTTTCACCAGCACCTGAAATTGCTGCCACTTGGCAAGGACGACCACACCACATTCACTGACTTCAGTAAACTGATGAGTCAGTTTTCAACGATACGCCGCATAGGGGGAGAGTTTTGTACCCACTCTTAATCACAAAGTTACTCAAACTCTGTACATTAATATATATCTGATGAGAACTCTAGGACCGGGTACATTGTGATGGGTGAGGCCCGATAACAGTTGGGCCGATCTAACTAATCAAAACGAATTCTCACAGCCCAATTACACCTTTAGGAAGACCGGCCCGATGTTCAACTCGGAGGACCGAAGATAACCTTAGTAAAAATAAGCGTTATCTGCCAGCTGGCTCCGTGGTTCGGTCCGAACGGTTACAAAACGGTTACAGGCTCAAGCGTTCCACGCTTCGGGCCCTGTCACGTTTATCATGCTTCGGGCCCGATCACGCAGACCACGCATCGGTCCCAGCCTCGTTTTACATCCTGCGATAACAACCTCTAACAAACTTGTCAGAGGCGGTTACAGGACGTGGATTACACTCGCCGGCAACTCTATAAATACAGGGCAAGACGAAGGAAAAGACAGGACCCTTTGGATGCAGAAGAACAGACTGTTACGCTGCCCAGATTCTTACTGCTTTCTATACTCAGTCATTTTCATTAGCCTGTTGTGTGTAAACTTCTCTTATTTTCATTAGTGAGCAGATCAAGAGCATAATCGGCTCTTGGTCGAGTGGTTTTCACCCCATTTTACGGGGTTTCCACTATATATGCTGTGTCTTTACATTGATTTCAGTTTTTAATCGCTCTCCACATTTTTTATAAATTAGAACCGAGTTCGTTGATTGAACGAACCGGACGACTGTTGGTACCCCCTAAAAAGGGACCATAACAATGATAATTTCTTATAATCAATTATAATTAAAAAATAAATATAGGGTATTCGCAAATCAATCCCTAAATCGATCTGCAAACCGATCCACTATTGCGGATCGGTTTCGGATCATGATTTTTCCGATCCGTATCTATCGGATTGGATAGATACGGATGTTGTTATGTATTTTATCTATCAGACATTTGTACCTCAAATGTCTGTGACAGTTAGATCTGTTTTGGCAGCTCTTTCATTGTGTACTGTTTGTCTCATGTCTTGATGTTGTTATCTATTTTATGTACCTCAAATGTCTGAACTATTAACTGTACGAATGATATGTTGAATATTTAATAAAATACGTATTTTTTGTATTTTTAATAACCAAATATTTTGAGAAAATAACGCTCTAGTCCCCATGTTTTAAATTTGATCTTAAAAGCTTTTATGATATTTGTAATCCATAATTTCAAAAATTTTCCATTATCCATTCCCGAAATTTATAGAATTTGATAAATTTAATCCCCAAAAATGGTTAAATATATCTTCAAAGTTTGATTGTCACAAAATAATCTCTATAATTTACATGCAGTGACAATATCGATTCCAATGTTTATTAATTTGAAAATTTTAATTCTCTCGATTTTAACAATGTTACTTGACACTGTTACTTAATACTCACGTATCATATGATGTGTTGGGACCGTTCCAGCATCATATGAGATCGATCCAACATTCAACAATTTCAGTAGCAAACTCTCTTTGAGTCCCACCACCTCGGTTTGGGTTGGACTTCATCATTTGGCTGAAACATTGATCCGGAGGGCTAAACCCTCCTTGTGGTACTTGGTTAGAAGGTTCCCATTAATTATTACGGTGCATATTTGATATACCGGTGTAGAGACCATCCGAGATATAGGATGATACCGATGTAGGGGTTTTGGGTTGTTTTTTGATAAAAAACTCATCATTTTTTGATTTATTATGAATATAAATAAATTGTAATTATATAAAATAAGAAATATAGTTATGAAATGCATTTAAAAAATAGAAAAATGCATAATTGGCCCATAATGTTTAAAATAGTGTAAAGACGATACTCCCAAAATTTGTAAATTGCTTGAGAAGCTCCCGAAATTTCAAAACCGTTCGAGAATGACCCTCGAGTGAATAGTAGTGGTTTTCGTCTTTTTTCGTATAAGTGGTTTTGATAATTTATGTGTTATTTTTAAAATTTTCAAAGTTTGGAGACATAATCATAACATCTTTTCAAAGTTAATGGGTAAAATACAAACTTTGTGGATGTTTAAAATATTAACGAGTATAAGAGTCAAATATAAACTGTTTTGGAAGTTCAGGGGTCAACCACTCAATTCTTAAACTTTGAGGGCATATCGTTTACAACATTTAAAAGTTTAGGGGCTAATCGTGCACATCATATCAACTTCAGGATTTTGTATGCAATTTACAAACTTTAAAGATACCGTCTTTATATTATTATAAGTTTTAGGGGTGAGTAACATTCATTTAAAAAAATGTGTATCTTTTTTAAAATTCCCCCCTTTTTTGACCTTGTCGCATGCGGCCCCCCTCCAGCCGTCGGCAACTACCCAACAGTTTTAAAATAAACATGAAGGCGAAGACTCTGCAACATTTGACAGTTCACCATCTTCCCTGTATAAGTTATGCAGCCCCAGATGAAATCTTAAAGAGTTGCCTGCCAAGAGCTGTAACTTTTGTAGGAATATGGCTGATTTTTCTTCATATGATCCACTGTTTGACACAAAGAAAGCAAAAGGGAGCTTTGTGTATAAGCCTTTTGCAGCTTCAATATTCCTGGGAATTGTTATGATATGGGTTTACAGAGCTACGCATCTCCCTGAAAATGGATGCTTTGCGTCGATTGGGATGTTTGCAGCAGAATTGTGGTTTGGGTTTTACTGGGTTCTTACTTTTGCTCATCGCTGGAACCGAGTTAATCGCTATAGTTTCAAGGAGAGGCTATCTCAAAGGTCTTTCTCTGTTTCATATTCCACTTTTAACTGATTTTACCTCAGTTTGTTGATTCTTTTATTAACTTAAGTGATGATAATGAATAGGTATGGTGATGATTTGCCTGGAATCGATATCTTTGTTTGTACTGCTGATCCGGAAACGGAGCCTCCGGTGATGGTGATCAACACTGTTTTATCAGTGATGGCTTATGATTATCCACAGGAGAAACTATCAGTGTATCTTTCTGATGATGCTGGTTCTGATCTTACATTCTATGCTCTTTTCGAGTGTTCCCACTTCGCTAAGCATTGGATTCCGTATTGCAAGAAGTACAAAATTGAACCTAGAGCACCCGAAGCATACTTTCGAACAGTGACAAATAGCCTTGACTCCCGTCAGGCTCAGGATTTGGCTACAATCCAGGTATATCTATGCCGAATCCATACTGCAGGGATGCTGTAAATTTGACTTGTTTTTTCTTCAAGAAACTCTACGAAGAGATGGAAAATAGAATTGATCTTGCAAAGAAACTGGGAAGAGTGTCCAAAAATAGATCATTAGAACACAAGGGATTTTCGAAGTGGGATTCCTTTTCATCCAACAAGGATCATGACACTATTTTGGAAGTAACTGCAAAATTCCCTTCTTTCTCTATGATTGAAAATTATTCAAAATAAATATCGATATTTCGGCTTTACTTTTATCAGATACTGATTGATGGGAGAGATGCAGAATGTAAGGATATTGAAGGGTGTAGGCTGCCAACACTGGTTTATTTGGCCCGAGAAAAGCGGCCTGAATATTTTCATAACTACAAAGCTGGAGCTATGAACGCTTTGGTAATGCTACTTTTATTGTTATTTCACTCTCTATGTTGTTTTTGCTGAACAAACCGTTTATGTATTGTGAAATGCAGATAAGGGTATCATCTGAAATCAGCAATGCACCNACTCACATCTCGGAGCTTTCTAACTTGTTTGTAAAGACCTGTGACTTCTTCATCAAAATCAGAATGCATCGGGTCGATTCGCAACTGAATTTCATTGGAACTGGAACTAGTGGCGTATGCTGCAGGCCTCGTGCTTAAACCCTCTCTGATTCAAGTAATGTAAATGTGATAAAAAACAAGAAAGCTTCTGAGGGAAAAAAAGTACCATACTCACGAAATACCTCGATCTGTTTGGAGCAGCCATTTTAGAAGACGATGAATCTGTTCGTGAATAAAAAAGAAGCCGAAACATAAATTTCGCCAGCCGTAAGATTAGAAAATATTAAAATTCAATACAAATCATGAAAATAAATTCCTAACGATGAAAGACTACCAGAACATCACCACATGTATAATTCTTCATACTTTAGGCTTTACAAATTAAGGTTTACCTCGGCGCCGTGATCGACGAGCCTTGACGCAGGTAGACGGTCACAGCAACGGAGATCCAAAGGACGACAGCGGTGCGGTTGACGATAAATTGAATTGGGACGCCGTTCTTGTAGGATTTCCAATTTAATTTAATTTTTAAGAGTTTACCAGGTCAACCCGGTCTAGAATTATTTGACGATTTTAGACCGGTTCGGCCTTCCCGATTGCCGACCCTGCCCTTAAGTTAACAGATGGCGGCGCGTGGATAGCGGAGATTATTTAAATAGTCTTCATCGTTCGTTGTTATCTTCTCTGTGTCTCCGGCTCTGGTTTCAGACAGGACCGTCCTTCAGTATGTGAACTCATGATCTTCTTCGTGACATTCGTTTCTTTTTTCTCTTTAATTTTGTTCTTGATGTGCCAGTTGTGTTCTCTCCATTTCGATATATTCTCGTGTTATTGATGCGTAAGTATTGGTGAAAGATTGGATTTATTTCGGGCTTAAATTAAATTTCAAAGCAAATTATCTTCGCTAATTGGTACTTGTCTATTGTAGAGGCAAGAAAATCCTTCCATTGCCGCGAATTTCTTTTCAAAAGGATCTCTTTTGTTTCTTTCGCTTGCTAGATTTGGGATATTCATTGTTGTTTTTTTCATATTTTCATGAGTAATGAAATTCTATTTGTTACCTTCAATTTTTATGTTGTAAATTTGATTTGATAGAGATTTGTAGATGTACTTTTTACTTAAAATTTTTACACTTGTTATTGGTAGGTGCCTTAAAGATGTCTCTAGTCAGCACCATTGCAAGTCCAATTGCTTCTCTACCTATAGGTATATTGTTGTATACATTCAATTATTTTACATTAGTCGGCACTTTGAGATGGATTTCCCCTTTCCTGATTAAATGCTTTGATGCAGAGACAGCTAGGCTGTGAATCATATGTAAACTGCTAATGTTTATGAATTCTTTATATTTTCATGGCACATAATTTCTGCATTCTTGGCTTTGGTTGTGAAATTGCATTCAATGTTTGAAAGTATGATAACAGACATGGAAATCCTTATAATATGGATGTGATGTTATGTCCTTGCGTTTTGTTTGATCTCGCCAGGCTAAGAATTTAAAGGACGAACAATATGTGAATGTTTGATCAGAGAAATAGCTTAGCTCTTGCTTATTTCTGATGGTTATTTATTTCTTCCCAGTTTATTCAGAGGGACAGTGTTTGAGGCTTAAGAAATATTTGCCATTTCAGACAGTTTCTATCGAGTATTGCCCATTCGAAAGAAGCGGATTTATCAGGGAATTAAGCTTACAGTGTAGCCCTTTCAAAAGAAGAATCAGCATAAATTGTGCTTCTTCAATAATATGCGCTGCTGCATTGGTAATCTTTAATGCACATTCACAATTTTAAGTCTTTGTAACCTGAAGTTTATGCTTTAAAGTATACTATAGGATAGGATTTGGTTACTCCATTTTTGTTGTTCTTTTGAAAAGCTATGCTATGATACTGTGCTAAAATGTCTATTTTCTACTACACAAGGCCAGATGTGCTGCTGAGCAGACCCAAACAGTAACACGGCAATCGTCGACCATAACAGTGGCACCTACTCAGGGTAAAACCACAATTGCTCTAAATTCTAATGAAAGATGAAACAGTGCATTGTTAATTTTGATGAATTTCTGAAAATCACAATTATTCGTCAACTGTGAACTTGTTCTCTGACTTCATGGATTTGAAACATGTTTCAGGTAAAGAAAAGTCTCCAGAGCTAGATGATGGTGGAACTGGATTGCCTCCACGTGATGATGGAGACGGTGGTGGTGGCGGCGGTGGAGGTGGCGGCCATTGGTCTGGCGGATTCTTCTTCTTCGGGTTTCTTGCACTTCTTGGTTTTATCAAAGATAAAGAGGGTGAGGTTGATGAAAGATGAAAGATACAGTTGTCAGCATGAAGACAAGATGTTTGTAGAACCCAGTTCCTTTACAACTTGTTGGTTCAAGAAGCATTGAGTGATTAGTTCAATCCATTTTTGAAAGGCATTGAGTTCAATAATACATACGAAATATAACGCTGCATTGCTTAGAAGTTAGAAGGGATTCTAAGCTTCTTTTTCTTTTTGTGCCTATACGAGTTGCCAAACGTAAAACTCATGAAAAGAAACACATCTGCAAATTGTAAATCAAAAGGTGAATAGTGATGATTGTTCACATAAGAAAAGACTAGGAGTAAGTAGAGACGTAGTGTACTTCAAAACAAAAACTAAATACGAATACGCAGTTTTTTTTTAATCAACCTCCTCCATCTTGCTTCCTTCAGCATCAACGTCTTCAAGAGGTGGCATATCAGCATCATTCTCAGTTTCACCAGCATCATCATCATCAAGGTTCAGGCCAAGCTTCAACATTCTGTGGATCCTATTGCCAAAAGTGTTGGGATCATCAAGGCTAAAACCAGATGTGAGCAAAGAAGTCTCGAACAGTAGCATGACCAAGTCCTTAACGGACTTGTCATTCTTGTCTGCATCAGCTCTCTTCCTTAGCTCATCCATTATGGGGTTTTCTGGATTGATCTCCATAGTTTTCTTGCTAGACATGTAGCCACCCATGCTCGAGTCTCTTAAAGCTTGTGCCTTCATGATTCTCTCCATGTTTGCAGTCCAGCCATACTCACCAGTAACCAAACAGCAAGGAGAATCAACAACGCGATCAGATACAATAACCTTCTCTACCTTATCCCCGAGGACATCCTTTATTACTTTGCAAAGACCCTCGAACTTTTGTTTTAGATCTTCTTTCTTCTTCTTCTCGTCATCGTTTTCATCTAATTTAAGACCCTCCTTTGTGGCAGATACGAGCTTTTTGCCTTCGAATTCTTTGAGTTGTCCGATTGCGTACTCATCAATAGCATCAACCATGAAGAGAACTTCGTATCCCTTTTTCTTTAGCTTTTCAAGGAATGGAGAGTTCTCAACAGCCTTCTTGCTCTCTCCAGTGATGTAGTAAATTTCATTTTGTCCGTCCTTCATTCTGGTGACATAGTCCTTCAAGCTTGTCATCTCATCACCGCTTTTTGTGGAGTGGTACCTGAGAAGCTCAGCAAATTTACTTCTGTTCTGAGAATCCTCATGGATGCCTAGTTTCAGGTTCTTGGAAAAAGCTTCATAGAACTTGTTGTAATCTTCTTTGTTCTCAGCAATCTCGAAGAAGAGCTCAACACATTTCTTCACTAGATTCTTACGGATCACTTTCAGGATCTTGTTCTGCTGCAATGTTTCACGAGATATGTTAAGCGGCAAGTCCTCTGAATCAACAATTCCCTTAACAAATCCCAGGTACTCTGGAATCAACTCCTCGCAATTGTCCATGATGAAAACACGGCGAACGTAGAGCTTAATGTTGTTGGGCTTCTTCTTGGTATCAAATAGATCGAATGGTGCTCTCTTGGGAACGAAAAGGACGGCCTTGAACTCGAGCTGTCCCTCGACTGAAAAATGCTTGACAGCCAAGTGCTCTTCCCAGTCATTTGTTAAGCTTTTGTAGAAAGCAGAGTATTCTTCTTTAGTGATCTCTTCTGGTTTTCTCATCCATATTGGCTTCTGCTTGTTCACCAAGTTCCACTCATGAGAAACTTCCTTGATCTTTTTCTTCTTCTTCTCAGCCTTCTCCTTTTCTTCATCAATATCCTCAACCTTTCCTTCTTCATCCTTTTTTTCCTCCTCATCCTCATCATCAGAGATTTCTTTCTCTGTTGTCTTCTCCACCCAAATAGAGATGGGGTAACTGATGAATTCTGAGTGCTTCTTGATTAGATCCTTAAGCCTACGCTCCTCAAGGTATTCAAGCTGATCCTCCTTGAGATGGAGAGTGATTTTAGTTCCTCTACCAAGATCCTCGCCAGAAGTATCTCTAGTTACAGTGAATGAACCACCTGCTTGCGACTCCCAAACATACTGTTCATCGTCATTATGTTTCGTAGTCACTATCACCTTCTCAGCCACCAAATAAGCAGAGTAGAACCCAACTCCAAATTGTCCAATCATGCTTACGTCCGCGCCAGCTGCCAGAGCTTCCATGAACTCCTTTGTCCCAGACCTTGCAATGGTACCAAGATTGTTCACCAGATCTGCACACAAGAGTCAATCAACAAATAAATTACTTGTAAACACTTCGTATGAAAATGAAACCAGTGAGACTCACCAGCCTTGGTCATCCCAATGCCACTATCAATGATTGACAGCGTGTTATTAGTCTTATCAGGGATGATATGGATATATAGCTCTGGTTGAGCATCAAGCTTGCTCTTATCAGTCAAACTCTCAAAACGTATTTTGTCCAAAGCCTGAAAATTTCAAAAATGTATACATGAGACTCCATTCTAAAATACAAGCGCGACAGACAGTACACATTAAGAAACAAAATAAGCCAAATGAAGCATTTTCCTAGTGAACTACGATAAAAAGATAAAAATAACACAGATTCACAATCGAATTCCGAGATAAAATTCAGGTAAAATGTCAAACTCAAGATAACACTCGCGACTAAAGCAAAAACGCAAATCGGAATCATTCAGCGACAAGCGTAAGGCTTCATGAAATATACAGATAAACAATAGCATACAGAACCTAAAAAGACTCATAATCATCAGATCTACACAAAACCCAAACATCTCAAGAAGATTTAGTGACGTACATCAGAAGAGTTACTGATCAATTCACGGAGAAAGATCTCCTTGTTACTGTAGAAAGTGTTGATGATGAGACTCAATAACTGGTTGATTTCAGCCTGAAATGCAAACGTCTCAGTGTCAGCCATTTCTCCTCCCAAATGAATGACGAAAATGCAGTGTCTTGTAAAATGCGATTGTAGAAGTTAGCAAGGCAAACTCTACGACGAAGACTTGTAATTTATATAGAAAATAAATAGGGTTTCTAGATTCTTCTGTTGTTTTTAATTTGTATTGGATTGGAAAATTTGCCTGCCCTATAGAACTCTCTAGAACCTTGAAACTCCATTTTAGTTATTTCCATAAAAAAACTATTTTATTTCATTTTTTTAGAACGAATCTATCGCGCTACCGTTATTTTTTTATTATTGAATTTACAATTTAAAGTGGGTTATACTAAATTTTGTTCTCATAATTTAAAATTTTGATTACTCAATATTTTACATTTGTGATAATTGTGACCTCCACGTTATCAAAATGTAAAACAAAACCTCAAATTGATTTTAAAAGTTTTTCAATTTTGACAATCGAAATATCAGAAAAAATTAAATTTCAAGATCAATTTTGTCATATAGAAAATACGATGGGTTAAATTACGAACTTGAAACATAAAATTTAATATTTGGATCATGGGCCCATCTTTAATTCATTTTTGAAAATTAAAAATATTATTATAAATTATTTGACCAAGTTTATTGGATTAAAATATATTTTCTGGCCTTATATGCTATATTGAATGAAATATTTGATTATGAATAAAATAAAATGATTGTTTTTATGATTAAGAATTCTCTGGAACCAGGAGCTCCAAATGAAGAGGAAATTTCATGGCCCTCCATTGATCCCACAAGTCATGCCTTTGGTTTTGAATCGCTTGAGACATTTTGCATGTGACTGGGTTGTTATTCAACCCGCAAATGAATTGAGAATTTGGGGTTGTTGAAGCTATAGAANCCGAGAGCTTGGTATATGAAATTGCAAACAGTACTGCAACAATTGGAATTTCAAAAAAGTCCGAATGAAGGCTCACTATTTGTTAGAAGTTCTGATCAAGGTAAAGTGATCTTATCGGTTTATGTTGATGACATTATTTTAACCGGGGATGATGCAAATTATATTCTGAATGTGAAAAATGAATTGATGGATGTATTTGAAATGACTGATCTTGGCTCAATACATTATTTTTTGGGACTAGAAATAACGTTTCAGATGGATGGAATCTTCGTGTGTCAAGGAAAGTATGCTGATATGGTTCTAGAAAAATTTGGACTTCAAGAATGTCATCCAACTTCCACTCCAATGACAACAGGAGCA
This sequence comes from Utricularia reniformis, assembly GCA_009725065.1. Taxonomy (NCBI): domain Eukaryota; kingdom Viridiplantae; phylum Streptophyta; class Magnoliopsida; order Lamiales; family Lentibulariaceae; genus Utricularia; species Utricularia reniformis. The sequence continues at coordinate 15,461 of RWGZ01001699.1, read as the reverse complement.
GAATTATACCTGGAAGAAGGAAATATGGTTGACAGTGCCCACTATCGATCTATGATAGGATGCTTATTGTTCCTAACCAACACTCGTCCTGACATTGTTTATGTTGTAAGTGTACTTTCTCGTTTTATGCATAAACCAAGAAGTGTGCATTTGCAGGCAGGGAAAAGAATTTTGAGATACATCAAAGGTACCACGCAACAAGGAATATTGTACAAGAAAGATCATGAGATCAAGGTGAGTGGTTTTGTAGACAGCAGTTTTGCTAGCTCCTTATCTATTTACAGTACTTCTGGATATGTGTTTGGCTTGGGGGGAGGACCGACATCTTGGTTATTAAAGAAACAAAGTGTCGTTGCTCAATCTACCGCAGAAGCGGAATACATGGCAGCTGCAATAGCAGCAAACCATGTGATTTGGATGAGGAAAGTATTGGTTGATTTTGGACTGCCGCAAGATGAACCATCAGAGATTTTTTGTGACTCCAAATCAGCTATTGCAATGGTTAAAGATCCTGTTTTCCATGGAAGAATAAAACACATAGCTGTCAAGTATCATGCTGTAAGAAATTTTGTAGAGCAGGGAGAACTGAAGTTTCTGTTCTGTCCATCAACAAAACAAATTGCAGATGGTCTAACCAAAGCTTTAAGTCTGGAACTGTTCATGAAGATGAAACTGGGAATGAACATTGTTGAAGGAATCAGATTCCGGGGGAGTGTTGGAAAGCAATCTGATTCCATCATCAAGGAAGAAGAGTGATTTATGCACAAAACCAAGGTGATTGATACTGTGAATGGAAATCAACGCAATGAAGTTCTCTATTCTCAGTAAGGTGAAGAAATTATGCATTTTAGTTAAATTTAGCAATAAATTTGTCAATTTCCATAATTATTGTTGATGTCTGTCTATTTAATAATGTAAGGATCAAGTTTTTTGTATCTTGATTCTGAGAGATTGTTTTGCTTTGAATAAAGATCATCTCATTGTTCTTCATATTGAATCTTCTCTTGTGAGTGCATTGGTATTATGTATTGTTGAAGATAGATAACAGATTATCACAGTGGCGCAAATAAACGTGGCCAATGAAGACGAACCCGTTTTGTTGCTTTCAGTCGAGTATGGAAAATCTCTGATAGCGATAATGCCCGTAATTTGTGCTTTCCACTGTAGCGCAGTGAAAACGGTCGACCGAAGGAATAAAGAAACCGTGGGGAGAAACCGAAGAGAATGCAATGCAAGTCATGAAGAAAGTATAATATAACCGTTGGCTGACTGAGAAACCATGGTACTCATACCGGTGGTATACCGTCCTGTATACCGATTATACCGGTAAATATCGATTATGACCGGTACATCGATATTCCGATATATCATCGGTATATCATCGATACATAGAAAAAATTGCTCTTATCGGTAATGACCGGTACAAACGGTATCGACCGGTTTAACTTCGTTGTGAGAAACAAGTAGGAAACTTCCGCCCGTTGTGGGCCCCACTTATATTCCAATTTTGAATTTATGATTTATTTTTTGATTTATATAATCTAATTGTTATGTAGACATACAAAATAATAGATATTGTACCAGAAGATATATAGAAAATAAATTAAATTAAATTAAATTAAACATATAATATACTTAAGGTCGTTGGTAAAATCAACCAACGATCTAAATAAATTAAAAAATAGTTGTAGTGGTAGAATTAGTGTTTATAAAATCTAAATAATTTTAATATTATTTTATTTAAAATTTTAAAAAATACAACTCTTACCTTGTCAAATATCAAAGTTGGTGACTCATACCTTAAAAGCAACGCGGTAACTGGTAAATAGTAAATCGGTAGCTTCAAATTGGGCCTCTATTTTCAAGGCCCCATATCGCAATGTATTTTACTTTTGTACCCCCAATTTTCCATAATTAATTATTCATTTTAAAAAGAAATAATAATCCAGGTTATTCGATAATGATAAAATACTTAAAAATAATACACTCTTCTTCTTCGTTCTCGTTCTCGTTCTCGTTCTGTCGCCGCAATAGAAATAACTCACTAAGAAACAACAATGAAAATAAAGTATAAAAATCAGAGCCAAAGAGCACCAGCTTTCTTCAACATACGCTTAAGATCACCTTTAAGATGAAGGTTCAAAATCTCATCAGATCCACCTACGAATTCTCCTCCAATATATACAGCAGGAACAGAAGGTTCAGAAATGAGAATTTTCTCAATCTCACGGCCACGTGGCATCTCATCAAGCTCGTAGATCGTAGGGTTTACACCTAAATCAAGGATCAGTGATTTGATCGTGTGGCTCATACAGCACGATGTTTTGCTGAATATCACTACTGGTTTTTCTGTTACCAGTTTCTGAACTCTCTCCATTGTCTTTTTGTTTACTCTTTCCATTGATTCTCTTTTCTTCTTTCTTTGTCTGTGAGAAGAATTGAAGGGTTTTATGGGTTTATATAGTGCACGATCTTGAGGACAAAAAGGGTAAGTCTTGTGAATATGGACTGCGGAGACTTGAAGCTGCATATAAGTTACCTTTTTGTTCTTGTTGTAGTGAAAATAGTACATAAATTGTATTAGAGCACGAGGATGTCCTTTCAAGACATATTCCCAAATCAACTCCACGATCTCGAGAATAAAGTGATTAGTATGGAGATCGTGATATTGATCGGTTACGCTTGAGTATTAGGTGATTCAAATGATGATCTCCTACACTTGGTACGAGGTTGACATAATCGGTTATTTAGGTGGATCGATCACGCAATAACAAAGACAAGCAAATCGACCTGATTCGTAGAGATGTAATTGTCGATTTGTCAAGGAGGAAGACATATTTGGAAGGAATATTGGAAAGGAAACAAGATTGTATCAAATTAAAAGTGTGGTGGAATGCGATGATATATTCAAATCATGATTTTTTTATCGTGCACAAAACAAAAACAAATTTTTAGAACGTTCATCGCTAAAAAATCATGATTTCATCTCAATTGTTAAAATCAGCTATTACTTCATCATGGTTTAAGAAAATATTAATTTAACTTACTTATAACAATTATAATATTATTATATATATAAGTGTAAATTAGTATTTTTAAATAAATGACGATCATAATACTACAATTTTACCAAAATATTTAAAAATTCACGATCATCATATTTTATCGCACCCGACCACATTTCACCACACATCACAACAACTCAATTTTAAAAAGTTGAACAAAACAAACTTATTATATATATATATATATAAATATATATATATATAATGATCAAATATTATGAAATATTGGTTAGTTTTCTCAATTATCTTTAATCCCTAACTATAAATAGAAGCGTCGGGGTTCATTTTTTGTACTCCAACGACTGTATTTTTCATTCTATAGTAAATTTGATTGTTCCTCCAGTCATATGATCTTTTACCCACTTTGGGTTATCAACATCAAATTTCTTGTGTCGTTTACTTTATGTACTTTAGTGTAGTCATTCTCGTGTTCTTCTAACTTATCGAGATTGTTCGTATAACCAACATAGAAGACGTACAGTGTAAAAATAGTCACGAATGAGTTATATCTATCTGTGAAAAAAACTCAAATTTTATAGAAATTCATGATTCAATATATCATAAGAGTGTTCATGTAGCCAATACATAAGATAAATAAATCATATTATAAAATTTAGACTAAACTAATTACTCGTAATATCCTAATCTTATAAACTAGTAAATTATTCTATAACAAATGTGTATTGTAATCCACTCCTTTTTTGGCTCTACATTTATCCATATCCTCAATTTCAATTCCAATATTACTAGAGACCCTCTTGGTATTCACAAGTTAGGAATCCGATTGTAAAAGATACATCGATCGATTCGATGTATAAAACACTACTTCGTGGCTATAATAAAATTCACGTTTTTTAAAACATATATCATATATTCTCTCTTTTTTTCAATTTGAGATTGAATATTGTTGAGAATATTACATGTCCCACAAACCACATTATATTTGATATATAAATTAGATTGATTTATAAAAGAAATTGTACATTAATAATTTACAATGGTATGTCTTCCTTTTATATTTTATGCATTCTTGATTTAACTTTTCGAAATTGTGGCCATCGTATAGTGCGATAAGACGACCATGGTAATTATTAGAGGGTTTTAGAAATTTGTTTGCAAAATTTGCGTTAATCTCAATGTGTGATTTGATGATATATATATTTTAACCTTTATATTAGTATATATATTACAAATGGGTGATGTTTGTCCACGACCCCCAACTTACGGATTGTGTAAAGGGACTCTCCAAGTTACGAAATTGCAAATATGATACACTTTTTGATAAAAAAATATGTATTTATAACCCTTCAACTTCAATTAAATGAAAAAAATACACCTCAAGTTTTCAATACCGTATATGATTGACAATTTAAAAAACTCGTAAATTTTTAATATTCCATACACAATTGTCGAATATGAAGGGTAATTTTTGTATTATTTTTTAAACGGGTCCAATTTGTGTACTTTGTGATGAGTTTTTAAACGATTTTTAACTTACGGAAAATCGGGTGCTAAATGTCAGGGGTCAAAAACAAACGATATTGATAACTTTAGGTGTCATTCTTGCAATTTCGTAAGTTAGAGGGCATGCCATTTACACAGCTTGTAAGTTGGGGGGCTAATTATGCAATTTTCTCTATTAAAAATGTATATAAGTTAACTAAATACTAATATTTATTTTCATAGTAAAAAAGATTGACTACGTGAATATTTTTTGAGTGAATCATGTTTAGGGGTTAGTGTTTCATTTTTTTAAAAAATAGAATTAGGTTTTAAGGGTAATCTTGACATTTACATAATCACATGGATTTAACGTACGTATTAACACATGACCAGATAACCTCATTGTATCCAGAAATTTTAATAAGTAACATGAATCATATAGTATAATACATGTCTTAATGCCAATAAATAATGTTATTGATGTAATAATAATAATATTATTATTTGGATAATGGAAAGTGGCTTTGAGTCTCAGCATCGCGTTTGGTTATTCTAATTGATGAGAAACAGCAAGGCAAAGCAATGAAGAAAAAGGAATATGCTAACTTGACACTTTATGCTCTATCCGAAAAAAATTGATTGTCCCAGCCCATCTTCCAACCATTGTTACCGGAAATTTCGGGCGTACTGGTTTCGGCCGGTATTTTGCCGGTACGGTTATTTTCGGGTCGGATCGGGTTGATGAGTTGGGTCGGATTTTATATTANATAAATTGGCGGAAATTGACTGCGTTCTAGAGGACAAGGTGCTGGCTCATATGCTGATTGGAACCTTACCAGATTCGTGGGAGTCTACTGTAATTGCTATCAATTCATCAATACCGAAAGGAGGCCTAAAGCTAGAAGTAGTAAAAGAGTGTCTAATAAATGAAGGATTGAGGAGGGAAGCCGAGATACCAAACTTATACGAAAAAGGGTGATAACAAAGGGAAGCAGAATACTAAGAAGGAGAAGAACAAGTCTGAATCTACACAAAAGGAGACCCGAAGTTGTAATTGGTGCAAGAAGGTTGGTCACCTAAAGAAAGATTGTTGGTATTGGAAGAGGGTCAAAGGAGCAGACGCAGAGGCAGCTGAGACTACTAATCAGGAAGAGATCTTAGTCCTTGCCTCAACATTGGAAAAAGAAACAGAGGACAACAGCCATGGAATGGAGTGGATAATAGATTCTGGAGCTTCCTATCATGCTACCCCTACAAGGGACTGCTTTGTATCCTATTTAGAAGAAGATCTAGGCACTGTAAAAATGGGAAACCACAGCTGTGCCTCAATAAAAGGAATAGGAACTGTGGAAGTAATGACGGAAAATGGACATAAACTGATTCTGAATAATGTGAGACACATCCCTGAGCTAAGATTGAACCTACTGTCCACATCAGTCATGGACAAAGAAGGATACACTAGCCTAGCCTCTAATAGCTGTTGGAAGTTAATAAAAAATGGATGTGCAGTTGCTGAAGGCAGATTATATGATACTTTGTACAAGATCATACTGAAACCCGAATGTGGACAGATTAATACTCTAAGCAAAAGGGATTTATATCAGTTATGTCACAAAAGGATGGGACATATCTCTCAAGCTGGACTTACAAAATTGAGTGAAGAATGACTGATTGATATTAATAGCACAAGAGGGGATTTTATATGTGAGGAATGTATTCTTGGGAAATATGCAAAGTCACCTTTTAAACCAATGATCAAGAAAAAGGAAGAAGCATTGGATTTAGTATTTTCAGATGTATGTTCCTTGGATGTGGTATCTAGAGGAGGAAATAAATATTTTATCTCCTTTATTGATGATGCAACTAGGAAACTGTGGACATATCCTATCCCAACAAAAGATCTAGCTCTCTCAAAATTTAAGGAATGGACAGTGGCTGTGGATAGGGAGAAAGGAAGAAAACTCAAGGCATTAAGGACTGATAACGGAGGTGAATATACTTCTAATGATTTTATTGTGTTTTGCAGGTCTCTAGGTATAAGACATGAGCAAACAGTCCCCGGGACACCTCAACACAATGGAACTGCAGAAAGGTATATTAGAACTCTCTTGAATAAAGTGAGATGTTTGTTAAAAACATCAAACTTATCAAAAGAGTTCTGAGCAGAGGCTTTAGGAGTGGCATGCCACCTAATTAATAGGTCTCCTGCAACTAGTATAGAGCTAAAGACACCTGAAGGAATGTGGACAGGTAAGAATCCTAACTATAAATATTTAAAGGTTTTTGGTTGCTGGAGTGTAGTACACATTCCAAAGGAGAATTGGAAGAAACTGGACAACCATGCTGAAGAATACATTTTCATTGGATATGGAGATTAACATTTTGGCTACAAGTTCTGGGACCCTAAAACTGGAAGGATTCTAAGATCAAGGGACGTTGTTTTTCTAGAAAATCAAACAATCCTAGACATGAAACTAGAAGGAACTGAAAACTCTGAAATAAAAGTTCAAGGGGAAGTATTAATACTTGAACAAGAGATGTTTCTAGATAACAGAATTTCAGAACCAAGCAGCAACTCATATCGGCATGCTGAATAGTCCTCTCATCAATCCATTGAACCACCTAAAAGAGAAATAGAAGAAATATCAGGGACAAGGATAGAAGAACCCCTGATTACAGAAACTGTAAAAGTAAGAGCAAGGAAGCCATCAACAAGGTACCCCTCCACTGATTATGTACTAGTAACTTAGGAGGGAGAACCAGAAACGTACTATGAAGCAGTTAACTCTACTGATAGGGATAAGTGGACACAAGCAATGAAAGAAGAGCCGGAATCTCTGAATAAAAATAGAACCTATGAACTAGTAAAATTGCCAGCTGGAAAAAGGGCATTGGAAAATAAATGGGTATTCAAGCTCAAGCAAGAAGTGGATAACACACTAAGATACAAAGCTAGGCTCGTAGTAAAGGGTTTTAGACAAAAGAAATGGGTAGACTTTGATGAGATTTTTGCTCCAGTTGTCAAATTCACTACAATAAGGATTTTGCTAGCTATTGTGGCTCATATGGATCTAGAACTAGAACAAATGGATGTCAAGATCGCTTTTCTAAATGGATATTTGGAAGAGGATATCTATATGAAGCAACCGACTGGTTTTGAATAAAAAGAGACTCTTGACCTCATATGTAAACTGAACAGGAGCTTATATGGCCTAAAACAGGCTCCTAGGATGTAGAACAAGAGATTTGATGCGTTTATGCAGGAGGCAAAATTTAAACAAACTGAAAGCGATCATTGTGCATACTACAAGGAGGAAGATAAAGGTAATTTTTTAATAATTCTGTTATATGTGGATGACCTTTTGATTGCAGAGACAACTAAGGACTCAATAAGGGCACTAAAGGAAAATCTAGCAGCGGTTTTTGAAATGAAAGATCTTGGATCGGCAAAAAGAATTCTGGGAATGACCATTACTAGGAAAAGAGAAACAAAACAACTGACACTCTCTCAAAGAAGCTATATTGAGAGAATACTTAAAAGGTTTAATATGGAAGGAGTAAAGGTTGTCACTACACCAATGTCAAACCAGGTTATACTATCCAAAAGCCAATCTCCTACGACAGAAGCTGAGATATTTGACATGGAAGGAGTCTCTTATGCCTCGGCTGTTGGATCTATGATGTACCTAATGGTTTCAACAAGACCAGACATAGCATATCCCATTAAAGTTCTTAGCAGGTTTATGAGTAATCCAGGCCGACAGCATTGGGAAGGAGTTAAATGGTTGATGAGGTATCTAGCTGGGACCAAAGGGCTTGCATTGAGTTTCAGGGGAAGTCAAGGGAAACTGAAGGTAAGTACCTATTCTGACTCAGACTTAGCAGGAGACCCAGACACAAGGAGATCGACTACCGGATATGTGATCCTTATGGCACAAGCAGCAGTCTCTTGGCAAACTAGATTGCAAAGGATAGTAGCTTTGTCATCTACAGAGGTTGAATACATGGCGTTGACAGAATCGGCAAAGGAACTTATCTGGATAACCAGAATAACAAGAGAAATCGGCATGGATTGTGTAGAATCAGAGCTATTGTGTGACAATCAAAGTGCGATCGAACTAAGTAAAAACTCTACTTTTCACAGTAGGACGAAGCATATAGACCTAAGAGCTCACTAGATCAAAGAAGCCCTAAGTCTAAGGGAGTTTAACCTAGAAAAAGTTCATACTACGTTAAATCTAGCTTACATGTTAACAAAAGTGATACCTGGAAACAAGTTACTCTTCTGTTCATAGGAGGCATGCCTACTCCGAGTAGGCGAAGAAGCGGCATAGAGGCTCTCCGTCGTCGGCACTCAGACTGAGGGGAAGATTGTAGGGCTTCGTTTTGAAAGTAGATCTAAAACGTGACTAAGCCTCTGTATTTTCTCCCAAATCACAATCTGGGCCACCGACGATTAAATATAGGAATGGGCTGAAGCACTGGCCCATATCCAGTGATACAGAAGGGCGAAACCAAAATTGCAAAGTCGTAAACAAGCGTTAAAAGGCAAAGGCAGCAGATGAAGAAAAACAACAGTTGTCCTCATCAACATATAAAAGGTATGCGGCATTGGAAGCAAAAACAACGAGAAAATAACACATAGCGATACAAGCTGATGATCTCTGGTGGACAAGAGAGAAGGATGTCCAAGAAGACTGCTCTAGACATCCAAAACCCAAAGTTTGATGTGCTGTTACATCGTAGTTTAGACTGTGGATTTTGTAGGATCAATTTGTATCTGTAAATCAAGAACACAAGTTAGTGAATTAGATCGTATAACGATCCCGAGGTTTTTCTCCTGGTTTACTCCGGTTTCCTCGTAAGATTATCGGTGTTCATATTGCAAACAACTACAATTCGAGTGAGGTTGAGCACTAATCTGTGGGATTCTTTCTGTGAATTCAAGAATCAGTGACTCTTCGAGAGAGTTATTCTCCAACATTTCAGACATCAGTGAGGTTTTATATAGTGGAATCAGGCGAGCAAGTTAATTGTCAAAAGCTTTCCATCAGATTCAGACCTGTAATCTCCATCTCCATCATCATCGCTAGCTGTCATCTCGTCCTCTTTCAAATGGTAGCCCAAGAAAGCGGCCATCATACCATCAATATCTTCCTCCAGGAGAGAAACTCCTGTCAACTTAAAAACAATAACCGCGTTAATCAACATAAACAGGAGAACAAAGACACGGGAAGAAGACCCATAAAGGTTTCCATTATTTGATGTTAAGAACACATAGACGAGTACGAGAAGCAGAAATATAACAATCTTCAGCCCAATTTTATAACCCGGCTACTCTGTACTGGTAGTGATCCAAGAATGGAGGAGGAATTAGAATATGCCTGTGGGGTTTCATGTCGTATTTATAAAGTAATTGTGAAGAGTTATAATATCAAATGTCCCCTCAAATGTTATTGGATGAAATTTCCATGAAATTTTGGAAGAGAGAATGATGGAGGCATATAAATTTAATATTCAACGAAATTAGATTTATTCGGTGTTAGGTTTTATTGGATCAAATAAAAAAAAATCAAACAATAATTAATAATTAATTCAATCAATATATTAATAAATTTGACAAATTAAGTTCTTGAAATTTTGTAATTGTGTCAATTATGATCTCCCAAAGTTTTGTATATAAAAATGGTCACAATATTTTTCCTTGATTGGTAACCATGTTATCAGTTTTCAATTGTTTTGACACTTGTACCCAAAGTTTTTAAATTTTGATAGTTAGAGTCTAAAAATATTGGCCAATCGGTTCCTACAATTCTAATTAAATGGAAAAATTAGTCCCCTGCGCAGATGTGTCAAGTTTTGTATTTGTCATTTTCGCAAATTTGAAGACACAAATGCAAATGAAGAGTATCAAAGAAGAATATGAGGCGAAACATTTACAATGTTACTTAACAGAACAAAAGAAATATAGATTAGATTTTCCAAATTAACAAATTTTGGGGATGATATTGTCATTATGCACAAATTATAAGGACTTATTTTGTTGTGTTTAAAATATGGGGATCAATTCAGAATTTAAAAATCAAAATTTATATGATTTTATAAACTTTAGGAATGAATATTAAAAAAAATTCAAAATTTGGAAAAAAAAAATATGCGGAATAAGTTTACCAAATTCATCAAAGTTTGAGATATGGTGTCAATTTATCTTATTTTAATATAATAATTCACATATATAGTTGAATAATGACATGTTATAAATCATATAACATGATACTTTTATGAGTATGATGGATTGGTCAAATTATATGAGTATGGTTTGGTCAAATTATATGAGTATGACACATCACTCATCTTCTTATTGTATGGTTTGGTCAAATTATACACTATAGTCTATTATTAAAGGGTTGCTTCATAACCTTTCATCATTCACATCATAATACTAAATTAAATAATTATGAATTATTTACACTTTTTTTATCAAACTGATATTTACACAACTACTGTAATGTACTTCAATTAATTTAATATACAAAATGAAATGAAATAATAAAGAAAACCCCAGGAAAAAATGTTAACTCGGGGTTTCAGACTTGAGTTGATGTTTATACTGATATGAAATTAACTTCTCCTTCGCTACAGATTGAAACCAAAGCCGCGACTGTTATTCATTTAGATTTGCAATCTTCAATGTCTTACTTGTTTACTTGAAGTATGTATGATGAGAACTCTATGACCGGGTACCCTGTGATGGGTAAGACGCAACAACGATTGGGCCAATTCAAATGGCGAAAATGAATCCCTATAGCCCATTTATACCTCTAATGAAGAGCGGCCTGATGTTCAACTGGAGGACCGAAGCTGACCTTGACAAAATAAAGCGTTTTCTGCCAGCTGGGACCTGGGTTCGGTCCGAGCGGTTACAACTAACGTTTACCACGCTTCGGGCCTTCCCACGTTTACCACTATTCGGGCCCGATCACGCAGGCCACGCCTCGGTCCCAGCCTCGTTTTACATCCCGCGATAACAACTTCTAACAAACCTGTCAGAGGCAGTTACGGAGCGTGATTTACACACGCTATGAACTCTATAAATACAGGGCAAGACGACGGAAATAGCAGGACCCTTTGGACGCGAAAGAACAGGCTGTTACCCTGCCGGAATTCTTACCGCTTTCTTTACCTTGTCATTTTCATTGGCCTCTCTTGTATTGACTATGAGTTATTTCTTTAGTGAACATGCTAAGAGCATAATCTGCTCTTAGTCGAGTGGTTTTCACCCCAATTCCCGGGGTTTCCACTATATATCGCCGTGCACTTATTTTATTTCCAGCCTTTGATCGTCTTCCACATTTAAAACAAATCAGAACCGAGTTCATTTGTTGAACGAACCGGACGACTATTGGTACCCCTAAAAAGAGACCATAACAATGTAGATGGCGAAATGAATTTTACGTGGAACCAGAGAACCCAGAGAAAACCACGGGATCAGGTAAACACCTTGATACAAATTTAGTATGATAATCTTTGAAGCACGGGCTCAGATACAAGACTAAGGAATATGATAAAATAGTATGGTGAGAATAACTGACCGAACCGATTAATTTTTAGTCCTTTTTGTTGCAGTAAATCAGTTTCCGATTCTATTACGATCAGTTATTACTATGCATAAACCGATAAACGGTATGTTATAGTTTAAGCACTCGAGGAGTTTCATATGAGTGTCATTTTAGCAAACCCATCATGGATAACATGAACTACATCTTAGGAAAGTTTCATAGGATGTATTTTCGTCCAATATAAAATAAAAAACTCTAATTCAAAGGGTGATTGATTTCAAATTCTCCTAAGAACCACAGAAGAATATTTTTTTGGGAGAATAACAACAAGAATGTCTCATGCAAGAGCAAATGTGATTACATTAATTGTCAAGTTTTCTATACAAATATTAGCCTACTTAATCGATGATGGAAACATAGACTAATATTTTCATTGATTATGGAAACAAGAACTTTCATTTACAATAAAAGGCACATTACGAATTTAATATTTATTTCTTTATTTTATTAGTTTATTATCTATTTAGACATTTTAATAGTCCTCCATTGACATTAGTAAATGTGAATCATATTTCATCTTTCTCTTTATTTATCTCTATTTTGACATGGTATAGGAGAAAGTATATATCACTTCTCCGACTATCTCGATCAATACTTCCACGGTCATTTAAGGGTTAAAACCCTACCTTACATCATATTGTAATCTTTGATGAAAGTCTCGGTAATGGCGTTGGAAAATTGTGTATGTGTTCATACTGTCAAATTGGATTTCAAAAATACTAAAAAGAACACCTCCAAAACCCACTCGGTTTCGGCAATATCTAGCTCTCTAACGAGCAATGGGGATTGATGCTGGATTTTGTTAAAAATTTCACCAAAAATTCAAACGAGTTAGAAAAACTCTCTAGTATGTATTCTTCTACTAAATGGCTACTTGATTCGGGAGCCAATGAAAATATAAAAGATTGTCTAGAATGGCTACTTGGTTGAACGACTCAAACGGGACGGAGTAGCGCATGGATCCATTTGGGAAAGGGAGACCCTATAGCTCGTCGAACCAGTAAACAATTAACTGCAGGACTAGGCGAGACATGTTACTGAGTATGGAAAAGACTTGTCACATAATGTAAATGGTACATGATAAAATAAACCAACAAATATATGCAATGTCCTTGATGAATGGTAATTAAATGTGTGAGATGTTTATGGATGTTGCATAGAACATCTACGGTAAGTGTTTTAAAATATGTTTGATTTTAAAGTATGTTTAATGATGTTTTATGAAGAAATTTCAAATGAGCTTCAAAGTAATATAAGTTTTCCATAAATTAATGTTTTCAAATTATATTTTAAAAGAGTTCTAACTAGAATTTCTATTACTTGATTATGATCACAAGTTTTTTAGGGAACGATAAGACTATAAAAAACATGGAAAAGTTTGTTGTCTTATGCTACCTAGAGTATTTAAGGAGTCGAGTTAAATAGATTTGGCACAAATGTGAAATAGATGCTATTTGTAAAAGAACAAGAAAATGTTTGTATACGATGTTTATGTAGAATATTCTGATGTAAGTCTTATAATTGATCAAATGGAAAAGTGTCTTGTGTTCAAAAAATAATGGAGCAAGACCTTTCGTACATCTTAAATGACTAGGCCTTGTTTCGAGTCTAACATAGTTACTTAGCTTAGATTCCTCGCAATTTTCCACACTTAGACAAAATCTTGAACCAATAACCAAATTCCTCTCGACATAGGTCGAATTCGTCAATAATTTTCCCTATAGTCTGAAATAAAGTGAATCCAACTTCGAATTAATTGAACATAAGTGCTTAAAGTTTACTAAACCAAGCTGAGTCGATTACTCATGTCTAGGGCGTAAGTTTTATGAGCTCAAAGAGCACCATGAAACAATAAATTGTCTACGACTCTCCTCTTTTGAGAGTATTCCGAGTGTTAGATTGGCCACCCCAAATGTGGATAATTGCTTGGAACTCCCTCAACGTTGATTTTTACTTTCTGTCTGATTGCATCCTTCATGGGCAGTGTGTCCCAAGATCATATATTGATGCCTCCACTCGAAGGTCATACATTGCCGTCGGATCACTTCCAGAACAAGCTCCGATTACTGTTTCATCAATTTCTACTGGAAATATTTGACTTTTCCAACATGCACCTATTTCAGACTAACGCAAACTCAATTGTCTACATAATAGTCTTCATCATCTTATCCTAGCTGGCAAACTTTAAAAATTGGTTTAATTGTTTTTAAAATTTTTCCAAATAACCATTTAGCATCCAAACGAACTCTCGAATGTTATAACTTTTGTCTTTGGGATAAAATGGTCATTTAACTCCCCCATCTAAGTCCATCCACGACTGGAAGTAACACTTCTTTTGCGTGACTTCAGCGAACCTCACTAGAATTTGTACTCTTGAATCTCACATGGTGTTTCTCAATAGGAAACCAATTCTCGTTCTCGGACTAGTGCGGTTCCCTGTAGTAAAAACTCATGGATCCATCAATTCTAGGGCGTCTCTAGAGCTGTGTTGCTTGGTCAAAAAGAATTGGACCTTTGAATGTCTCATCTGGATCCCCATCATGATTGTTATGCGTACTTTGATCTCCCATATCCATAATCCTTTTGGGGACTTAGGTATCCCAATATTCTGATATAATTCTCACTTTGTCTAGGTACCAATATTTCGACTCTTTAAACTTAGAGGATGATACTTCTTCATTCAATGCAATATAATAAGACTTCATTTTCAATTGGCTCAATTTCCTTTTATTTGTAAATCGATTAATGGCTTAATCTAGGAGTGTTCCACCATGGGTGTCCGACATATCAACAATGAGACAAAATAACAATAATCAAATATTTTGAAATCCTAGCCACGAGTGTCCAACGAATCGTGTAATGCAACAATGGTTCATAGACTGATAGTAAAATCAATTCAATATTATCTAGCTTAGTTATAGTACTTAAGATGTGTAGTAAGATCTAATCTAAATCAAACATAATTGAATGTGTTCTCTTAATTAAACTTTTACATAATAAATGTAATAGTTGTTAGCAAATGTAATTTTATTTAACATATATATGATAATCACAATGAGCACGACAATGTTTCATGTATCTAAACAACTACTTTAGAGTTGTAAAAGTAATTTTATTTAACATATATATAATTTCATTTTTAAATAACTAACACTAGCAATACACATGATGCATGAAGCATAACTATACTTGTTCTTTAACAGGTGTAGTTCGTCTTATTACTACATGTAACTCTACATACAGTGAAGAATTAACAATAACTATAAAGAGCATAAAAGAAGGCTTGCATGAAAGACGTTTTACATACGTCATCTATTACTACTGTTTAAATGTT
>RWGZ01001698.1:0-41218 GCA_009725065.1 Utricularia reniformis | reverse complement strand
TTTTAAGTTTCCGAAGCTTCGATTTCTGAGTTTGCTTCGATGACGAACCGACGAGGAGCAAACGAGACATGACGTAAGATAAGAGTTCTTCACGGTGTGAAAAAGTGAAGTCGAGATGAGCATACTCAAACTCGCTGTAACTCACATCAACTCCACTATCTTTCATCAATTTGTAGTGTTTTTTCACCATTGATGGCTTGATTACCATATCCTTCTTTCCTGCTACAAGGTCAACCGGAATGTTAATCGATCCGTAATTTGAGCCCAAGTCTAAAGGCTCAGGTGCACCATATATGGTCATATTCGCAGACGAACTACCGTAATCGAACATCCTGAACTTCGTGGCATGTTTAATCTGAGCTAAGTGAAGTGCAACACGGAATGAAACACCAGGCATGTCATTCATATTGTAGTGTGGTAAACCCAATACACCTACCCAGTTTGAACTGTCTCCACCAACTGAATAGCTCATTAGAGTCTGTACAAGTCCTCCAACTGCAGGCAAGTTATTGAAATCACGAGCTAACTTGTTAAGTAGCATTCGGAAAAACCTGGTAGGGATATAGAATGCAGGCAAGATCGGTGATAATAATGGAGCGAGAAAGAGAAACATGTACTCCACTGCAGTGAAAACGAACGTCGAGTCGTGGTGAAAACCACCTGGTGATAGTAGTATCATCCTGGAAAGTCTGTGGGGTTTTCCTTCAAGTTGACGAGTTACGGCATACATTAAAATCGCAGCTCCTCCCAGGCTGTGACTAATAGAACAAATTTCATAAGGCTGGCTTTTGCTATTCTCCTCCACGGGATCCGACTGCTTGGACTTCAATTCTTGAGATTTAATCTCATGAATCTTTTCAATCATTGCCGGTATATCTTTAGTGCCATGCTCATTGATTGAATACGACCAATATCTGCACTCATGCATATTAGAAGAATTAAATCAATGCATAAAATACACGAGAAACAAGTTCAGGAACAGCAAAGAATTATTGATACTAAATGGATGTTAAATCGTCAACATTATGGATAACCATGAGAAGTTAATCAACGTTTGACTAGATTCAGCTTCATTACTAGAGTGCATACGAGTGATGGTGTAACTGCCAGAGAAAAAATCAGCAAGTCTAATTTAGTCTTAACAATCTCATCCCTTGATATTTAAATCTAGAATTTAGGAACCTTCACAATCAATTCATGTTGCTATTTCACATAGCTCACAACCATCACAAATGAAAAAAATCACATTGACAAGGCCAGACTACAGTCAGTTGTCTTTTCATGCTTTTATTGAAAGAAAATCAGCAGAATTAGAATCAACCACTTATGACAATGATCAAACAGTTATTATTATACGATCCTATAGTTAGTTCTTCAACAATTAAGTGATTCCACTAAACTTGCTAAATCGACTCCACTAATCAAGTTTCCATGTGCCAAGAATTAGGTATGCCTTTTAGAATAATATCAAACAGTTTATAACATGAAATTAGGTGCATACTTCCGCGATGAAAGGTTTTTATCAGTATGCTCTCTTGAAACCAACCCACGGAAATTTCCAAGATAGACATCGTATCCTGCATATGGACAGAAGAAAAAAAGTTCAATGGTGTGATTAAGTACCATCACAAGTTATGGACTCTTCTAGCCACACTGTGCTAAATGATTTCCATGACTACAGAATCAGAAGCAAGAGATACAAGTACTTTTCAGCCATAATAAATAAATCCGTTTAAAGAAAAAATCTATATTAATGAGATCAAAGGATATTTTAACAGCATTCCGATACCATGTGAAATGGTTTCAATTCACGGGAAAATGATATGGACCCCATCAGTATGACTGATAAATACAATTCTAGCACACACCAAATCAATTCATGTAACTTCCATCAGCAATTATAAGAAAAGTTTCCGTATGCTAATGAAAGAGCTCACCTTGATCAAAGGCAGCAAAAGCAGGCGAACCAACAACTCCATTAGACACCCAACTGCAAAAAACAGATATTAGTGTAGACCCATGCACATAATTCTATTGATTAGAAATTACAACTTTCACACATTTGGACGAGGAACAAAAAATAGACAGACTAGAATCTATGCAAATCATTGGCATCTAGATAAAAATTTGAACTAAATAACAGCTTCACAGTGAAGAAATCTAGTACGGCAAAAAATGTTTGAATCAGATAAACTAGAAAAGACTTGCATCATGGTAAGGTAAGAAGATGTTAAAGAACATCAGACGAACTAACAAGTCTTTGAACGTGATGACAAATTACATGCCAACACAATTGACACTAATCAAGAAAAAATCAAAATTCAAAAATAGAATCAATTGAAGTGAAAGATAGTTCAGTTAGGCAACATGCATATCAAGCAACCAAATTGCAAGAAGAAAAATCCAGGATCTCACCCCATAGATGAATCTAATATTCCATGCTGCAGATAGACAACTTTGGTTGAATCTCTCCTGAATGCAGCTCAAAATATGCAATTGAATTTCAAATATATGCAAGGTTTATTAAATGTAGAAATGAAAATGTCTATCTTGAACCAAAACATACCTAGGGATTCTCTCAAGAAGAAGTACATAGCCATCGGCTGTAACCACTCGGATAGCTTCATAAGGGTACCTGGAACAGAAAACATAGTGTTTATCCACTGTTGTCTTCACACATCAGTTTATTTTGGCAGAATTTTTCGACACTACAGCATGAGCTTAATTAGAAAACCAAGTAAATTTACCATCACTAAAAAATCTCACAATTAACGTGTGATATGTAAACAAGGAGCTCAAAATAATTTAAGAAATGAATTGTAAGCACCTACCCAAGCTCTGTTATAACATCTTCACAAGTTCGAGCATCTGTATTCAAGGGACTAATGATGGTCGTTTTGGTTTCAGCGGAATTCGGATCACCCACTGCCGTAACTTTAACTTCAGATGCCTTATCCTCGCCATTTTTCCTTTCAGAATAAAACCATTTTTTCACTCTTCTAAATGTTTCTGCTGGTGCTAAAATGCTATGAGATGCTTTGCGAACCACATCAAAGATAGACTCTATAAATATCTCAAACGCCAGGTGTAGATCCTTTGAAAACAAATTCAAATACTGATTCTGAGAGCATGCACAACAGGTGACCAATTCAAATTTTAATGGTATTTTTTTTATTTTTACATAAGCAGCTATATGATTAGGATTCTATCAGGTTATGTTATCCATGGGTCACTGAAGGTGGCCAAAGTTTTTCCCATCAATTGTCACAAGCCACAAAAGTAGTGAACAAACGCACCTCAACAACACCACGCCTACGATCAGTAGCTTGCTGAACAAATTGGTTCCTTAGTGATTGCAATCTTCTAGGAGAGTGCAAATTTATGTGACGTGGCTTCCCCCACCTTACCCAGGTTTTAAAAGCCATATATAAGTCCAGTGGAATGGCCAACAGAAATCTTATGGGAAATAGTATCCATGATAATATACGTATGATCCAATATATCCCATTCCGTTTTCTCCTAAGGAAGCTACTATCCCTTGAAAGCCTAGAACTTTGTGATAATGGTGAACTTGGATGGTTGTCGCTTTCTTCTCCTTCAGAAGAGCACTCTATAGTTGAAGATGACTCAGACTCTACAGAAAGTTCATGAATAAACTGATTGAAAGATGAAACCCCACTGCAATAGTCAAGGAAAATATGGTGAAAGGAACATTCTTTTTAAAAAAAGATGGAAAAACAAGAATGCAGACAAGCTTGCAACTATAACACAAAATCATTCAACTTTTTGAAATAAATACCGGTTGTAACCAAGCAAATTTAGGAAATCAAAACATACAAAAATCATACTTTTCCATCCATCGTGGAAACCGAGGACCACGAAAAGCCGGTCTAAGCTCCCACCCTTGCATACCTTCCAGAACGGAAGACTTCCCGGGTAAAACAGCCAGTAACATCGCTGACACTCCATTAATGAATCTTACAACATTGTTGAGAGACTCATAAGTGAACGTCTTCACAGACCTAACAAATCAAACCAGACCAATGTATAGTTTTAAAAATAAAGCTTACAAAACAAATCACACAAAAATTACATCATTTGACAGATTTTGTA
Organism: Utricularia reniformis; assembly: GCA_009725065.1. NCBI lineage: Eukaryota > Viridiplantae > Streptophyta > Magnoliopsida > Lamiales > Lentibulariaceae > Utricularia > Utricularia reniformis. Next base: position 37,105 of record RWGZ01001698.1, on the reverse strand, counting down.
TACACAATCTAAACCAGAAATGGATGCTGACAATTTCACCGAAATCAAAAGAAAAGAAAATAGCGAAGGAGTGTGAAACGAACTCTTTGACGACAGCAAGAACATTGTCAACAACCCTTTGCATCGCATCGAGGATTCTACACGTCCCAAAAAGAGTATAGAAACCAAATTGAGGTCTGATTCTCCGTAAATCCTACGGATGAAACCCTTGGAGAGATCTATACCCCCCGATCGTCCGCCTGAAGCAAAGGATCAATTGGCTTATACAACAACAAACAAAGCTCCAGATGTCTGGCTCCAAGCAACGGATTGAATGACTTCGCATTGTCGGGACCCACATAACCCGTTTTTTAAAACAGATGGATTTTTCATTTAATATATTCGTTAAGCATATGAATATATTAAATTTGTGTATTTATTTATATAATTAAATGAAATCGTTAACCAACAAAATCTGGTTGCATATTTGGTAGTAAATTTTTAATTTGTTCGGTTTTCAATTTTCAAAATCCAATTCTGTATTTACTTTTCATAAGGAAGTTGCATTGCAATTTTCATATAATTAAATAATTATACTGTACAACAGTAATATAAATACGATTATAATACAAATTACAAATGTACGTGATTAAACACAAACACACCAAGTCTCTGTTTTATTTCAATAATCAAGACACACTAAATTGACTCACCATATAGACCAGACCACAGCATTCATAACTTCAGAAATCCCTATCAGGGAAGACAATGGGTGCAACAAGAGACCACATGAACAAACCTGCAGTTGCCCAGCAAGTGATAATACGAACCCAAACCGAATGCCAACCGACGTCCACCAGTTTCCCACTTTCGCCAACCGAAGTCGACCAGCCGGTGAGAAGCATTGCTGAATACATGCTAGCAAGTGAAAATATTAAGTGAAAGAAGGAATATGAGTATGTAACCGGTTTCGATTTCTCTTCGTGATCAGAGTGCTCATTAGCTTTGTCTATTGGCAGCAAGGGTTTCCCTGAAAAAGTCAAATGTCGAGACCAATTAGAATATAGTTTGTAAGCAAACAACGAAACTAGGATAACTAATAAAAGAACCTGATCGGGGTGAACTTGGAGGGGAAAGCAAGGCGGTGGATGATCCAGCTCGAACAGCAGAGTAAACGACAGATAAAACAGTTGTTATTAGGCCTAAAGCAAGAGAGGTGCTACTAACTGCTTTAGAATGCTTGTGAAGGCCATTGCACTCGTAATCTCTAGGCTCACTGGCAAGCCCAGTGTAGCAAAGGTACATGCAGTATAGAGACATGACTGAGGCTGGTAAAACACTACCACCAACCTGTATTATGGGGCCAAAAATATTACAGCACGCATACGACAAAGGATAGCAAGAGTGAAATTATGGTTCATATACCGAATACCTGACCGCTTATCTAAATATTTCTAAAATCAAAGACTATGCACTGCATTGTGATAGCAAATATATGAGTTGGGAGTGGGAGTTTTACTGTATTTAGAAAAGGTTGAGTTACTCACAGAAGGATGCAACGTGACAACAGCAAACACAAATGCAAGAATCAAACAGATCACAATGAAAGAGGTATTAAGTCCGCAGTCATGTCCTGAAGGAGTAAATAGGTGGAAGAGAAGGCCGGAGAACAAAAAGGTTGCCAGGTAGCACACAAGCGAAATCACAAGGAGAGCAACATACCTGAAAAATGACAGAAAGGGGGTAAGACAAAGATCAAATTCTCAAGACAACAGCAAATGAATTAGTCAATGATATATAAATTGGTTACCAGAATTGCTCGTCATATCCAACCCATTTATCATTCCATCCGTGAATAAAATCAAGTAAAAGAACAACTTGTACGAGAAGGAAAACCCCAGAACCGAATTTTGAGATTGTCTCTACATTTCAAGTAAAAACTATTAGTTTCACCACGAGTAAGAGAGAAAGAAGCCAAAAAACCTTATTAAACATTATAACAGCTTCTTTTCCATGAGCAAGAGAAAAGAAGACAAAAATAGCTCTCATCAACATCTCAAACCATTTATGATGTGTCAGTTTTAAGAAAAATATGGGAAAAGGCCCTACCACTGCAGGTTCTTGGGGAGATCTCAAGAAAAATAGCATTGACCAAGGATTACAATCAGAAATCAATACAGAAAATAAGAATACTTCTTCTCACCATAAAAACTGACGATGCCATTTGGAATGAAAAACATCAGTGTTACCAGAACGAACCACAAGAAAATTTTCATCATCCAACCACCATGGTGGATACCATCACGTGGATCCCTCTGATTTTTAACGCCAATCATAAAAATAGCAAGAGTAGTGAAAAAGAGGAAGTTTCCCAAGCTAACACGTAGCACTGCATCTGTTTCAAACCACTCTCTATCTGGAGTCTGGTGAAAATAATTGATCCCTTCAGAAATTAAACAACAAGTACGTTAGCAGAATACACCGTACACAAGAGTTCTATAATGGGGCAAAGAACCTTGGTCCAACGCAAAAGCCAAAGAGAATAGATATCAATTCCACTCAACAAAAATATAAAATAATCTGATAAACCGATGCCCATGCACATATAATGGGCATCTGATCACCAACTTACAGGGCATCTTTTCCATAAGGGGCGCAGCAACCTCCCGAAGGATCCAGGCAACAATCAGAGAAAGCCCAAAAAGACCACAGTACGCAATACGAGCTGAACGACGGCTAATGCCAGAAACAGCCTCACGGCACGCACTACAAGCGCAGCTCGCGCAGCAAGAAGCCAAACATGAAGCCGCCCACATCTTTCTCGTTCAGAAACCTCAGCTATCAATAAACGATCCTGCTATACATTAAAAAACGGTGTCAATCCCTAATTAATAAATTCAATTCGCATACCAAACAAGAGGAAAAAGAACAAAAAAGCCCTAGCGCGAATCCTCAGAAACGTGAATCATCAGACAATCAAACGAGAGGGACGAACAAAAGCGTAAAAAATACAAAACATATAAATTCATCCAGAGATATTTATCAAGACAACATTCCTGCGGGTGATTGATGATCAGAGAGGGGTGACAACCTAACGAAACCTGAAGAGATTAACAAAGCGACCATGAAGAGTCGGCGCTATTTATATCTTGATTTTAAGAAAATTCCAGTCAGACGACCCAGCCCGTGGTTTGGACCCCCGACCCGTCTCAAGGCCCGGATTAGATTTATTTCTTTATAATAGATTTAAAGTTTTTTATTTTTAAATGACTCATTACATTTAAGATCCCTATCTCTCATCAAATTTGTTTTCGATCCAATCTTCAAAATATTTTAATGGAAATTATTTATAAAACTTTGAGCATCGTTTTACCAAAATATAGAAACTACAAATATCAAAGTAAAGATTAAAGTCTAAATTTATTAAAATCAATCAACTTAACAGATCAAACACTCATCGATTGTTTTAAACACTTTAAATAGTTTAAAAAATCAGTATCAGATATCCCAAACTACGCATGGTTGAGTTGTTTTCTAATTTCGAATAATTCAATTAAGAATATATTCTGCATGCATTCTCAAATTGGATTTTAATATTAGAATATATTATTACAGTTTTTATAGAACACTACAACATTTACATTCTGATTATAAATATAATGTATTTTCAAATTGTTATTTGAATGCAGAATGAGGTTGAATATGGAAATTAGAATATATTCTCGTTATTTAAATTATAAATATATCTTTTAAAAAAAATCATATTTTCTTTCATTTTTAACAATTTCACATTTAAAATATCGTTGAACATATTTGTAAGATGTCAATTCTCATGTATCTTTAACGTGCAATTATAATCATACACAATTTCTTTCGTCATGTAGATACTAATGACGATGAATCTAATTTGGATAAATCCAATTTTATACAAAACATTATTCTTGTTCTACAAATCAATTTATCAATTACAGAACACTCAATGCGTTATTAATTTATAATCACATTCTGAAAACACATTCTAATTTTCAAAACGAATGCAGAACATAACCTAAGTGATTTGGGAAGGCCGTGATTAAATTTTATTGAGTGTATTGTAATAGGTATAACTTGAAAATGCCACAAAAAGTCTTCGAAACCTACAAAAACACATGAGATATATAAGCCTCTAAATTACTTAACATAAATTAACAAGGGATACGAACCAAACCCATTGGCTTTTATGGTGAGCCATGGCAGCATAAGTTTGAAGTGGATCCCTGTTGAACAAGCAATGCGCTTTTCCATCTTTTACAAGTTTATCATGCAACGACAACCAAACACCGACAGGTCCTATGTACTTATGCACTATGTTGTTGCTCACCTGGATTTATGGTTTTGAATCAACAATCAACAGATATAGAAGAGATAGAAACTGAGATGAGGTAACTTACAAGCTCCCATACTTGGAGATGTTTTCCTGAATCAGAATGAAGAAGCTTTCTGTGTGAGACATATCACCAAAAAAGAACTTCAAAATGAGTCGATGTATTGTAATAACCTTATGGATGCTTTGGTATACAAGGAACCGACTGGTTTTCAACCAAAAAAAGATGCCAATACATATCAAGTAGTGACAAAGATAGTAGACGTATCATAATGATGAAAACTACATAGAGTTAAGATAATTGAATGGGTTATGACCCTTTTTGAGGCAGTAGAAAACGCACTTGTATTCATATTCATCTCATACAATCATGCGGTTTTCTGATTTTGTACTTTAGCATATATATTACGCAGCAAATAGTTTCTAGCAAATTCGGGATAATAAGAATATGGGATTCTTGTAAAAAGCATCACCTTATTCCTTGATTCAAGTCAGAGTGGTTACAGTGCCCAGAAATACCATAATTGTCAAATGTGATGATCTACAATTAAGAAAACCTAAATATCAGTGAGTGCTTCCTTGAGAGTAATTATATATAGTGTTAATTTCAGTTTCGATGATGAAGCATGTTCGAACAATGAATGAAATTAGCAATTCAAACTAGCATTACCGTATCAATAGAATGAGCACGTATTTCTTCATGAATAATCTCAGCTAAAAGATCTTTGTTCCAAGTTTTTCCAAAACCATCCTATTTCAAAACAGTTACGAATAAACTACTCCAAAAACTAAATATCATGTGCTAAAATATGAGAAAACTCTTAAGAAACCTGAAGGTCTGGATGGTCAAGAATCTTCACTTGATGATGAGATATCTGTACTGATTGAAATGTCAATTTATGTGAACTGAGCTTAGCCATAATTCATCTTAATAGAAATTAAATGTTAGTAACTTTAATACAGTAGAGGGAGGAGGAAGAAAAATACAAATCAGCCTAAGATGAGAGGCTTAACCTTCAAAGCAGCAGAGGCTAGGTAAAGCTCATTTTTCCTAATACTTCCCAGGCCATCAGCATTGCCTAAAATAGCAACAGAGGCCCGATGAAGTCAAGCAGATGGAAAAAAGGTGGCCGTATAAACAACAAAGATATTACCAGTTGAAATGCACAAAATGTACAGATTATGACCTTTTGAGATCAGGTAGTTGATAGTAGGAGAAAAGAACCTGACAACATGAAAGAAAATGAAGAACACACGTTTATGGCTTTATGAGAGACAACATGCCTTTTGTCATGTTCTTGAATCTATTTTAATTTACTGAGAAGTAAAGTTATTTCAATAACATTACAGGTACAGAAAAAATGTCACTACTCAGTGCAGATATCCGCTCAATTATTTGGATGCCAGATACATGAAGGCACGAAAGAAGTGATCTTACATGGATTCGTCATCAGGGTGAGCAGTAAGGAGCATGCAATTTCTCCTGGGAGAACTCCCTCCTTTAATGGGGGGGGAGAAGATAAATTAGCATCTAAAAAATTTAAAATTTTAGTTGACATTAGACGAGCATAGGGTAGATGTACCATCATTCAGAAAGGCTTCTGTTGAAGCATGGGGAGATTCATGAAGAATCTTTCGAAGAGAAGCAAACCAGAGTGAAATCACTGCCAGGATTAACATTAGCCACACCATTGCAAACTCTTCACCTATTTCAGAGATGGGCACAGATACACTTTCAAATGGTGTAACACAGTTTAGAATTCTCTGTTACAGCTCTCTAGCTGAGCAAACCCAATCTTTAGCAACCGATCAACAATTGGAAAGAAATACAACTTCAAAATAAATCTAGTCGAATGAAGCATTTATTAATCCAGCCCATCTCAGAGAAAAGAATAATTGAATAGAAAAGTATTCTCAGCAAGACTCGAAATAGATTCAGAAAAAATGATTGGACAGTGAATCTGTCATAAACCTTCATCCTCCACGTTCACTAATTGGAAATTGCTAACATTAATGCAGGACAAGATGGAACCAACTCCCAGGGAGAAGAAGACCGCAGAAGGGAGAAATGTGATTTTCGAATATGGACTCTTTGGAATTAAATGTAAAGCCCTCTTCGGACCCAATTATTAAAAATACAAATTTTTAATAATTCTTCTTTTATTTAGCAATATTTCACAATTTTATTTTTATTTTTGATCAAACCCTTCAATCACATATACACTTTCAAATTTTTATTAACAATTTTATTTATTATTAAATGATAATAAAATCTTTTTTTATTTGAAATACATTATTAATGTATTTTCACATTATAAAATTACATCATGAATTTAAAATTGCATCACAAGGGGCTTCAATCTAGTTAATATTTAAGCACAACACTTCTAAGTGTGTTCAAAAAAACATCAAGATCCTTAAGAAATCATGTTTTTTGCAGTACTGCATAGTTTTGTGATCTTCCTGTCGTAATTAAGCATAGTCGTCACACCTTCGACCACGAGAATAATCTGCATAAAACCGTGACAAAGATGGAAAATACACGAAGCGATGGATGCAAATTGACGAAACAAAATCAAGTACACTCTTGCAAGCTCAGCAACACATAACACCAGGTTCTGAATGAATGATACTCAAGGAAAAAAGCGAACCTGGAAGCAAGCATATGCCATTGATGTTGCGTAGTAGAAGTTTGCATTCCCAGTTCCCTGATACAACAAAAAAATACAACAGCTAAAGAATTGGATTTCATTTTACGAGATACGTACCCTCCAAATCCATAGATTGTGCATTACAGGACTCAAAAGAGAAACCCCGGCGTATCCGCAAAAAAGAAAGAACGAATATTGCATTTCTGCAATCAAATAATTCAAGTAAGCTGATGAATAAAAATGTGCAATTCAGTGGGAAAGACATATATAGAGATAACACCTGCCAACTCGTTAACGAAAAGTGCAAGTAAACTCAGATACAGAGCAGCATCCCCGACCTTAATACCGATTAACAGAATTAGATAATAATCACTTCATTAACTAACAAATACATATATATTTGGTTAGAGAGCTCACTGAAGGATAAGATTTCAGCATTGATGAGATTGCCAAGTACATAAAAGCCAAAAAGCAAGGCCTATGATTTAGCCGTATGGCCAGAGGAAGTATCATAAACAGGATATTTGCGTGGAAAACCATTAGGAAAAAGTCCCTGAAAAAGTCGAACACTTCCGCAAAAAAGTACCTGCAATGAGAATCAAGCATGCAAAAAATAAAGGGAAAAGATGTACATGCAGCAACAAGTGAACCATATTTGTAGCTTACCAAAAGACACCGATATTTGGAGACAAATCTTTGGCCATAAGTATAAATCCATATGTTCTGCAAAAAGGATTTCTTCAAACTAAATAATGCAGCTAAATAATTTAAAAAGAAAAACATTAATGCACTAGATAACATGAGAGCATTCCTACTAACAATACGACCAAAAATATTCATATAGTATGTGAACTTTTAAGCCTGCCAGAATTGTCTAGTCAAACTGAAAGTTCACAATAAAGGTTTTCTGAGGGACAAATTTGCAGGAGTTATATTTTGTAGGCCCTGAAGGGAAAGACAAGGAGGTTGAAATCATCTTTAGGATGTAACATTAGAAAGCTAAAGGATTTCTGTAGTTTAACAAAAAAATAAGGCAAAAAAACAGACGCAACATGCTGATAACGTCACAAAATGAAACTCAGAATACTTTCAATAGTTGATATTTCTGAAGGTTCATTCACCTTTGGGTTAAATAAGCCAGAATACAGCATGACCACATTTTGCAACTCTGTGCATGCATTGAACTAAACTTGTATAAAAAAGTGATTAATTTCACCTTCTAAGCATTTCATAAAGACCCCCATGCTCCTTCATAGATAGATTGCAAAGTATTAGAACATACGACATCCATATAGATGCCCAGACGAAGAAGTGAATGACTTTTATCCAAGAGAAACATATAGCTCTTGTATGTTTACTAGATGATGACAAAATCTTTGCCTGATTGGCCTCCTCAGTATGCGAGTTACTTTGAACAAACAATTTTCTTGGGGGTGCATCCAAACCAAAACCAAGTAAAAGGATAACCTGGAACGCAAAGGTAATACAAAGATTTTAACCAGTATGTGCTTTTGCATAAACAAAAACTGTGTAGCCAAATAAATAAATCTCCATAACAGCATACCGGTATCATCAGAATCAGTGGGTACAGGGATAAATGTGATGCAATTACCCACCCAAAGGCTGACAGTGGAGCCATTCCTGCATGGATGAATTGACCATACTTACAAATGTAGTTCTTTCTTAATTATTAGTAAACTCATCAAGCAAAGTTAAAAACTAAATTTCGAACCATAACTACAAATCATTCACAAGGCAATCAGAACACTAACTACAAATATAAATTCCAAGAGAAATTTATATCAAAACATCAGAAGTAGAATCAATGCAGGTGAGAGTAAAAAATGCAAGAATAAAAATTAAATAAACCTTGGATCATACCTACTGAAGCGCCATATATGGACAAAATGATAAACAAGTTCTCAATAGGAGTTGTGTTGAACCCAATGCAAGATATAACTGTGAATGGGTTCCATAAATACACCAGCGCAGCAATATCACCAGATGGAAGAAAATCTAAAAATAATTTTATTATTCAATCAGTTTTACAGAGTTAAAGCTAAATTGAGGGCAAGAAAATGTAGAATTCTAAGGCTAACTGATGACTACCTATATTTTTCAAATCTCTACAAATGCCTAGTGATTTTAAATTATGAACATGTGCAGCTACAAGACGCCGTCCAGTTTCTCGGATAAAAATTGCAGCTAGAAGATCTGCAACCACAGACACCAGACTGCATCCAAATAAATGGCATTCAATGAATTGTAAGAAGATAAAAATGCAGAACTGGATCCAAAACAGCTGCACTTTACAGTCCATGAAAAAAAAACAATTATGGACTAAATGATCTGGAAACCAGGAGCTGCTCTAGCAATTGCATGAAAAATAACTACTGATAGACAAAACAAATAAAGAAAGAGAGGGAAGTCAATGAATACCAGCATAGCACATGACTAGGCTGTCCATCAATTCTGCATAATGCATTCAATTTAAATTAATATTTGATGTAAAGCCATGAAAATCTAGTAAGCGATCAAGTGTTCTAAATCATTGGCAGGGAAAGTAAATATACTTTCTCACGGTAAGAGGACCAAGAATCTGCAGCAAAAGAGGTGATCCGTGGTACATGGAACCTGCAATTCAGCCATATTACATTGCAAAAAATTAAAATAAAACTGGTACGTGCCAAGACATTAAAATCTTAAAAGGCAATTCCAAGCACCAGAATAAGGAGACATTGCAAGCTGCTTTAGCCAGTATCCTTCTGCCACTGGAGACATCACAATCCATACAAATATGACCACATAAATCTCACTGGAGCTACAAGCATGGTATAAAAAATGAAAAGAAAGCGAAAAGAATATATACAACGGTGCAGGCTAGTGAGCGGAGTAGCGACTTCTGGGCGAGTTGAAAGGTTGAGATTTTGGGAGAAATAACTCAAAATGAGCCTGACAAAGAATGAAGCAACTGCCCATTTCCAAAACCCTAACTTCTTTATCTGAATTCCATTGCTCATTGTTTCCTCCATCGATTCGTCGAAGGATGATTTGCTTCACTTTCAGATCAAATGTGGCGGCAGTAATCCTGGTGTCACCAGTCAAAACGATGCCAGACCATAATTGTTTCCCGTTGAACTGAAGGCTGATTCTCTTGCTTACTACGTATTTTGATTTCCGCACAAAATAATATTTCATCTAGAAAATTATTATATACTTATCATTACAAGTTACAGCATCCTTAAAATTTACAAAAAATGCATTTTGCGACTAAAATATGTGTAACTTATAAATTATATAAAATTTTGGGGTTTTTGTGAAAACGAAAATGCTGACCCAATTTCGGGTGAGCCCAGCGCGCCTTGTTTGTCATTTGTTGATAAGCTGCGGTAATGGGAAGGATATCTTCGCGTTTCACTTACCAGCAGTCACCTCTGCAGGACTAGAAGCAAATTTATTATTGGGATTTTTAGCTGACATTGTTGATTCATTTGCATCCTAAGTATTTGGAATTTCACGATAACGTTCTTCCAAAAAATGGCTTCTTCCACTGCTCTTTCTGTGTTTACTTGCAAGGTCCAGTGGCTTCAGCCGAAGCCCAGAAAACGATTCATTTCCTACTGTGTCTCCGTTCCTGAAGTAAAAGGTGTCACGTATACTAAATTGTATGGATATTTCATTTTCTTTCCTTTTTTCGACGAGAGGCTCAATTTGGGTCATGGTTTAGAGCTTTTTGGCTCATGCTCTGGTTTATTTTTGGAAAAAAAGACATGTGATCATATTTCTGCGGGAAAGCTTGTGATGAAAATCTATCTCATTTTTTTCCCTTTGTAGTGTGACCCGAGCTGGGCTCGTTGTTTTGGATAAGAAATTTTCACTATATTGTGAGGTTTTCTTGGCGTTAACTCAATTTTAGTTGGATGTATTCTGACGAGGAAGCCATTTCAGTTTTTGATTTTTCTCCAAGAGTGGCTGACACTTGTTCTGTGATTATATTCGTAATCAGATGCAGATTAACCAATTTGAAGTGTAAGTAGCTGATGCATTATTTTATTAGGTCAACGTGAATTTAAAATACCCGGTGGAAGGTTTAGAAGAGCAGAAGGAGTTGGGAAGAGCATGGAGGATTCAGTTAAACGAAAGATGGAACAATTTTATGAAGGCTCAAATGGACCTCCTTTAAGAGTTCTTCCAATTGGTGGTTTAGGAGAGATAGGAATGAATTGCATGCTAGTAGGGAACTATGACCGCTATATTTTGATCGATGCTGGTGTAATGTTCCCAGAGTAAGTTCTTCCTTTCTAATGATATTAAGCATTTTTTCACATATTCAAAACCCATTTCTAGTTTTTTAGAAATATTCTAACTGATATCTTCTGTTGTCAGGTTTGTGTGTTTTTCTTATTTCTTCCCATTGCTATTTTATTCTTCTGTATGTTTTTATGTCTGTTAACTTTTCATATGCAATTCAGTTATGATGAACTTGGCGTCCAGAAGATTATACCTGATACATCGTTTATCAAGAAATGGAGCCACAAAATTGAAGCTGTTGTTATTACACATGGACATGAAGACCACATTGGTGCTTTGCCTTGGGTGAAGTTTCTAATTTTGCTTCATAGATCATCATTTAATAAAGTCGTTAATGAAGATATTTGTTGCCAACACAAATCTTCATGTTTATATAGTTGAAATCAATATAACTGTTATCTCATCTTTGGAAATCAATTGTATAAGGAACATGATGCTTGAGAGTACTTGCATGTTCATTGTCACTGGAAGTGTTCATAATCATGCATTGTAAAGCACCATTAGTAGATTTTGATTTTATGTGCTCATTTGAATAGGTTATTCCAGCTCTAGATTCTCACACGCCCATATTTGCTTCATCCTTCACAATGGAGGTTCGTGTATTCTTTCATTAGTTAAGAATCTTTTTTATTGAATATTGTCATTATCACTCAAGGTTATGGTCCTTGGATGGCGAGTAACCATTTCCTTGTGTAGAAATCCTCAGTTAAGCATGCGATCGTAGCAAATGGCATCTAAAATCCATATTTTTCAGGACCATTGCTTGGATTGTGTCATAAATGATTATGTAGTTTTCATATCTGTCAGTGGATATAATTTTCAAAATACTATGTTGATTGATTTTCTTATTATCAGCTTATTAAAAAGCGTTTGAAGGAGTTCGGGATCTTTGTTCCATCTAGACTGAAGGTGTTTAAGACACAGAAAAGATTTGTTGCTGGGCCTTTTGAAGTCGAACCAATTAGGGTAACACACTCTATACCAGATTGTTCTGGGCTGGTCTTTCGCTGCGCTGATGGTACCATTCTTCATACTGGAGACTGGAAGGTCTTTATTCCATTTCCCTTCTTTTTTAGGAAGGGCTTAGATTTCTATATTATTTTTTACTATTAGTTTGGCCCAGGATTCATTCTCTCTGAGATTCTGACAATGGTAACTTCATAGATAGATGAAACGCCACTGGATGGGAAGGTATTTGATAGGGAGGCTCTAGAACAACTTTCCAAAGAAGGGGTGACATTGGTGAGTTTTATGTTTTTCATGTGAAGTCCTCAAATGTATTGTGTCTGTTTCCAGTGAACTTTTTTTGCATAATTGATGCATTTTTCAAAACTCTACATGATTAGCATTATTGTAGCAAGATAACTTGTAGTAAAAATGATATTTTGGTTGAAGCTTCAGAATGCAACTGTAGGTCTGTGAAAGTTATGGGTATATTTCTCAGCATGGAATTTCATGAGTTTATGTTGTTAAAGTTATAAATTCGTTTTTCTTTTTGGAACATCTCTCAAATTCAGAATGCTAATTGTTGCCTATCACCAATGTGCAGATGATGAGTGATTCCACTAATGTACTCTCATCAGGAAGGACATTAAGTGAGAAAGTTGTTGCAGATTCCCTGTTGAGGCATGTATCTGCTGCTAAAGGCAGGGTCATCACTACTCAGTTTGCTTCTAATGTTCATCGGCTTGGTAGTGTCAAGGCAGCAGCTGATTTGACCGGAAGAAAGCTGGTTTTTTTTTATTACGCTAGCTTCCCTCTTCTTTCTTTTTTCTTAATTTTTCTGCTAATTACATGACCTATTTTACTCGTAGGTTTTTGTTGGTATGTCATTAAGGACTTACCTAGATGCTGCTTGGAGAGATGGAAAGGCACCAATCGATCCTTCATCTCTGGTAAGAAGGCGGTCATAGTTGATGAACCTATGATATATTTCATGTCTGGAATAATCGACACTCATGTAACATTGATGTTGTTGTTTTATTTGTAAATCGTAGATTAAAGTCGAAGATATTGATGCGTATTCCCCGAGGGACTTGTTAATTGTAACCACTGGTTCTCAAGCAGGTTATCAAAGAATTTCTTTCGATCTTTATTTATCATTTCCATGGAGTGCTGCTTAACACATTTTTTCGTCAGGCAGAACCACGTGCTGCTTTAAATCTCGCATCGTTTGGAGGTAGCCATTCACTCAAGTTGAACAAAGAAGATCTTGTTTTATACTCTGCAAAGGTAGAGAATCATTTGGCTGACTTTTTATTTTCAGCATTATTCTTCCTTTTTTCATAAGCATTTTGGTGATGCCTCCAAGTAGCACTACTAGACATGTCTAAATTGTCTCAAATAGGATTTTTATCATATTATCAATATGAAAATCCCCCACATCCTATATTTCTTTTCATTATTCAAGCTTGCTATTACTGCCCTTTTTTCACATTACCAACAAAAAAAGTGTTAACACAGTGTATTAATACTTGTTTCTTGAACACAGTGCATTTTTTATGAATTTTACCATATGCCGTTTCGGAGTGGAAAGATACCGTTTTTTTATATTATCCATCAATCTTCTCACTGGTTTTTCAACCTTTATAGTCTGTTTATCAAGTATTATTCCAAACTGTAGTTCATTAGATTATTCTAATTCTTCAATTCTCTTTATCAAATGCTCCCAAGCTTTAATTTTCTCCATAGTTCTCATATATTTAGATATAATTATTTGTAATGGGAACAGCTTTTTGTATAAAAGGAAAACAATTTCACAATCTGGACTTCTCATTTTACATATTCTAATTTGTATACCAGTTTTCCTTGTTATGATGGTTTGCCTTTTAAATGTTTTGCATAGGTAATACCGGGAAACGAGACAAGAGTCATGAAAATGATGAACCGTTTAGCAGAAATTGGACCGAAAATAGTGATGGGGAAGAATGAACTATTGCATACATCTGGCCATGCTTATCGTGAAGAATTGGTAAAATATTTTATTGTTTTTTTACTGTGGTCGAGTTGCTTACAGAATACTACTACTATATTTTCTTTATCTGAAGGACGAAGTGCTAAAGATTGTTAAGCCGCAACACTTTTTGCCCATTCATGGTGAACTCTTATTTTTAAAAGAGCATGAGTTACTGGGGAAGTCTACCGGCATTCATCATACTACTGTAAGTAGTTTTTGATATTCCAAATTCATAAACATTGAATTGTCCATAGTTGCAGCCTTTGATGGCATATGAGTTATCTGTTCATCGAACTAGATTTCGGTCCGTATTTATGAATTTTCATAGACAAAAGAGTCTGAATGTGAATACGGTGCATGCTTTATCATGATTTTCTTTCAGGTGATAAAAAATGGAGAGATGCTTGGTGTTTCACATTTGAGAAACAGAAAAGTTCTGTCAAATGGCTTTATTTCACTTGGGAAAGAAAATCTGCAGGTTATTTTATATCTCACTCTCTTCTGCTTGCTAAAATCTCATGATGAATTTGAACTGTGCAGTTGATGTACAGTGATGGCGACAAAGCGTTTGGTACGTCAGCCGAATTATGCGTCGATGAGAGGATGAGAATTGCAAATGATGGTATTATAGTTGTTAGGTAAATCGTATACGGAACCTTCAGGTTTTTCTTTCGTATATTTGCTCGTCATGACGACAATCATTCTCATTACACTTGTAGTATGGAAATCATGCGACCTCAGGACAAATTTGAGAAGGCTTTAAAGGGAAAGATACGGATCACAACACGATGCTTATGGCTTGATAAAGGAAAGCTTTTGGATGCGCTACATAAGACCGCGCATGTTGCACTTTCAAGTTGTCCAGTGAATTGCCCTCTTAGTCACATGGAAAGAACAGTATCTGAGATTTTGAGGAAAATGGTAAGAAAATACAGCAGCAAAAGGCCAGAAGTGATAGCTATTGCGACTGAGAATCCATCTGCGGTTGTAGCTGAAGAGATCAATGGGAAGTTGTCGGGGAAATCGCATGCTAGTGCTGAGATATTAAATTTGAGAAAAGCAGTTGAAGGTCATGAGAATAGAAGGCAAATAAGTGATATAGATGAAGGTGACTATCATCTAAATTCTTCGAAACAAGAGTTACAAGGTTCGCAGTTTCATTTAATCGGTTCTTATAGAGTACAAGCTGCATTCACTTGGTTTTCTGTCTGCTGCAGATCTTGATCTCGATGAGAAAGTTCGAGATGATGAAACACTTGCTTCGACTTCAGACATGGTGAAAATTCCCCGTGTTGTTCAATCAAAGGAAGAAGAAGCAGGGAAAGTAAATGGGGAAGAAGAAAAAATGGAACTAGATTCAAGTCAAGTAAAGAATACATCAAAACGTGACAAATGGAAACCAAAAGAGGTGAAAATGTTGATTGAAATGCGACGTGAACTCAATGAAAAATTCCAAGTTGTCAAAGGACGGATGGCTCTCTGGGAAGAGGTATCTTCAAGTTTATTACTAAATGGATCAAGCAGAAGTCCTGCACAATGTAAATCCCTTTGGTCGTCCCTCGTTCATAAGTACGAGGTCAGTCTACATATCACTTTCATTTGTTTTCCCTTTGATCATACTTACAATTGGCTCTGAACAGCACATAAAAAATGATGGAGAAGGCCAAAAGAGTTGGCCATATTTTGAGGATGTGAAAGATATCCTGGAGAATTCTCCGGCTTAAACCGAGACTCGAGCAAGATGTATAAATACTCCAACATAAACAGCCTGGTAACATTAATGTTTGATTCATAGAACAGCATCAGAATCACTGTTATTTAATGTTTCTGTTCTTTTTAGGGGATTGTGTATGCATCTTCTTCTTCTGATATCCAAATGCATGATGTTTTGGCTATCCATAAACTGCTTATTTATAAATTGTCATCAAAGCTTCAACTGTTGGATGTTAGGTATGGTAAAATGCACTTCAAATCTATCATCTTTCGGAGGAAGGATATTGATATTCTTCGGAGGTCAGTAGGCCGCCATGGGCTTGTGTGAGCGGAGCCAATTTGTTTTTTTTTCCATGATACAATCCTTGGCCCAACTCTGTCGTCATATGGTTCTTTTTCACGCTTCCCTCCTCCGTTGCAACGATGGCGGCCGCCGCTGCCTTAAGGTCCGGTGTTCTACTGTCTCTCAAACGGTTTTTATCGGAGAAAATTGGGAGTTTGGTTGTTCGGTCGGGAAAGTTGCCCATGTAGGTCAGCTGATATGAGAAGCCGGTGCCTTTACTTTCTCAACAATTGTAAAAGATCTAACCATATTCTTCAAATCCATGGCCAGTTACTGACCTCTGGTCTATTTCAAAACCCATCTTTTTCTGGGCGCCTTTTGAAGCTTGCCGCCGATCAAATCAATGGGTTTTGCTATACATTATCGATTTTCAAGTTCATTGATTGCCCTGATGCGTTTTGTGTCAACAATGTGATAAAAGTTTGTTCTAAAAATAATGATCATAGAAAAGCCTTCGTCTTTTATGTATCAATGCTGAGGGAGGGTTGGTTTTACCCTAATGGCTTCACTTTTCCTCCTTTGATTAGTGCCGGCGCAAAGCTAGGTTGCCTGAGTTTGGGGCAAGTGTGTCACGGACACGCCGTGAAATTCGGGGTGGACAACGTTTTGCCTGTTCAGAATTCCTTGGTTTATTTCTATGCTTCCAATGGCCTAATGGATGCCGCAGGTAGGGTATTTGATGAAATGCCCACCAAAGACACGGTCTCTTGGAATACCATAATTCATGGTTTTGCTAAAAATGGAGAAATGGGAGTAGCCCATAAGTTGTTCGACTCAATGCCTGAGAAGAATGTGGTTTCTTGGAACATTATGATCACTGAATATTTAAACCTTGGTAACCCTGGAAATTCACTGAAGTTATTCAGAGAAATGATTCTTCAGGGATTACGGTGTGTTGATAGAACTGCAGTCAGTGTGGTCACAGCATGTGGAAGGTCTTGCCGATTAAAAGAAGGAAGGTCAGTTCATGGATTTCTCATTAGGTCTTATCCTTCTCAGTGTTTCAGTTTGTTCATAGATACTGCCATAATTAATATGTATAGCAAATGTGGGAAAACAAACATAGCTCATACTATTTTCTGTCAGATGCCTATAAAGAATACAGTTTCTTGGAACGCAATGATTTTAGGACACTGTGTTCATGGAGATCCTGTTCTGGGGCTCAGTTTGTACTCAGAATTTGTGGTAGAAACTAGACAAAATGATGATGAATCAGTTAGATGTTTTAATAAGGATGTTGATTTAGAACAGAAAAGTCTTATCTCACCAGATGAGGTTACATTTGTTGGTGTTTTATGTGCTTGTTTTCGAATGCGAAACTTGATCGAAGCGAGAATGTATTTCTCCCAAATGATTGATGAGTTTCAAGTGAAACCCAACTTTGCACATTATTGGTGCATGGCTAATCTGATGGCCGACGTTGGGCTAATGAATGAGGCTTTAGATATATTAAAGAACATTCCTACTGAAGATAAGTTGTCTCCCGATCACCCATTATTAACGGAATTGTTTCGGTCGTCTCGTTTTCTCGGGGACATAACTATTGGTGAAAAGATTGCGAAAAGTTTGATTGAAGGAGACCCTATGAATTTTTCGCATTATAATCTACTGGTTAACATCTATGCAGCAGCAGGGAAATGGGAGGAAGTTGTGAAGACAAAGGATATTATGAAAGCAAAGGGAATAAGAAAAGTAGCTTGCTGCAATCTAAAGGATTTGAATGAAATAGTTAGCGATGATAAGTTGGAATTGAGGGTGCAGGAGACACTGCAGGGAAAGTTATAGTGAGCTCAGAGATGAGTATTTTTTGCCTGTGTTCATGTAACTGTACTGTATTGAATTCCAAGTCAGATCCTGTGATCAGCATTGAATGAGCATGATGTTACATTACGACATACCTTTCTCTGAAAAGGTTATAGAGATTTGTCTTGTGGCATTCTCCAGGTGAAAGAAAGAAGACATTTTTTTCATTTGGATGCAGCAGAGTTGTCTTAGCAAAGACAACTGTGGCTAGGGGTGTGTTCGCTGTAAGAGAAAGAAAGAATTGAAGAATGAACAATTACAAGTGCACCCCATTATTTATTTAAGATTGGGCAGCAAGGGATACTGCGATGCATTAGAAACAGATCTGAACAACACTTTATCTGCTGAACTTTCAGGCCTATAGCATCCGGTAAAGATATGATATCTTGACGGTTTTTTTTTGTTTAATTTAATATAGTGTTAAATTTGGTCTAAATATTTTTATTATTTTGATAATTTTGGTTTCTAAAGTTATATAATCAGACCATTGGGATTCTCAAAGTAGTAAAATAGCAAAATTGAATCATACTTTATAATTTTTGATAAAATTAATCTTATTGTATATGGTGTAGTAGGTTCCGAAAGTGTTCCAATTTTGAATTTTGACAATTGAGTTCATCAGTTGAAATCAAAATTTGGGATTCGGTTTAAAATGTGTAGACTAAATATATGGATTGTGTTTGTAATTGACCATAATGTTTAAAATAGTGTAAAGACGGTGCCCCTAAAGTTTGTAAATTGCATACAAAACCCCCGAAGTTGATATAATGTGCACGGTTGGTCCCCAAACTTTTAAATATTGTAAACACCGTGTCCTCAAAGTTTGAAAATTGCGTGATTGGCCCCTGAACTTCCAAAACCGTTTATATTTGACCCTTATACTCGTTCATATTTTAAATGTCCGATAGTTTCTATTTGACTCATTAACCTTGAAAAAAATGTTATGACTATGTCTCCAAATTTTGAAAATTTTAAAAATAACGTATAAATTATCAAAATCACTTATACGAAAAAAGACGAAAACCGTTACTATTCACTCGAGGATCATTTTCGAACGGTTTTGAAACTTCGGGGGCTTCTCACGCAATTTACAAACTTTGGGGGCATCGTTTTTACACTATTTTAAACATTAGGGGTCATGTACGCAATTTTCTCCTAAATATATATTTACAAATTATGATTATTAAACTTGTGAATGAAAATTTGGAGATTTAAGGTTCATTTTTTCTTTAATATCATTGAGTGGCGCAAATGACTTATTTTCATGATTTTGAAAGTGAAAATTATTATCACGAAAATAAAAATAGACGCATTTTTGAATAAATAAAAACTGAAAGGTGAAAAATGGGGTCCATTTGAATGAGTGAATCTTTGTCTTGTTTCAAGCACAGTGAACTGTTAACATGTAAAGTGACTGATGAGAGGAAGATCCGCGTGAGTAAGAATTTCTCATGACTAGTCATTTTTGTTTTCGTTTCCCTATACAAAAAGCATTAATCGCAAACTCCCCATTGGCCATTTCAAATATTTCAAATTCAAAACATCTCTTGTTTTCTCATTCCCTTACTGGGCATCCATGGCTTGTTGCAACAAGGCAGCAACTAAAGTGTCCAGGCAATCCTCTCAAGCTTCACACTACCGTCGGCCCCTTATCGACCGTAACCATCTTTTCTGCTCCAGTGAGAAAAAGATAGATGTTGTTCAGAAACAAGGCATTTTGTTATGTTCAGAGAAAGAAAATGTATGGGATTTAGATTATTCAGATACAGAAGTTGCGCCTGCTTCATCCTGGTCTACAATGCCCAACAGGTTAGTCAATGAATCCTCACTGATTCTAACCATGATCAGCTTCATTTCTTTCAGGGCACTGCTCCTTAGGCCTCTTCCCTTGGATATTGGGAGATGTTGCTGCATTATAGTTAAAGAATCTGATCCAGAAGGAAGAGCCTTTTATGCACTCTACACCAATGTAAGTAAGACTCCAAGTTTGGCTGTTCATTTCCAGCTTCACTTGATCTACATAATTCGTGTTCAGGAGGGTAAAGGCAGGAAGAATCGGAAACTTGCTGTGGCTTATCAAGAAAAGCGAAGAGGAAGAACAGAATTTACAGTAGCTCAAAAATGGGCTTCTCCAGGTTCAGAGAATAGTAAACTAGGAACAGTGACAAGTAATATTGTAGGCTCAAAGTATCGTGTCTGGGACCAGACAAAAACAGTGAGTTTCAGACATGGATTTTCAAGCTTATTACTGGGCTAGTTTTCATCTCTGTAACATCTATGCAGGGAAGTGCCATTAACAAACAACCAAAGCTCTTGGCGGCTGTAGAGTAAGATTATTTATTTCATATGTTGGAAGTGTATGTACTGATAGATCATTTCTTGTCTGATTTCGGTAGCTTTCGGCCTACGATCTCGACATGGACCGGCACGTATAGAAGCATCAATGCTTGGATACCAAAACACCAATCCATGCAGTTAAAGAATACAAATCAGGTATCCCTGTTATCTGAATAACGAAATGCTTCACAATTACTCAATCCACTCTTCTGGGCAGGTTCAACATATAAATGGAATCCCCCCTGGCTGGGAGGACAATAAAGATACAGTTCATGAACTATGCTCCAAAGTCCCTCTTTACAACAAGGTTGTGCTTAGCTAATATTACAAGTAAAGTGATTTTCAGAGATGCTAATGCTTACCTCAAGTGCGCTATATTATAGTTCACTGGACAATACGAGTTAGAGCTTAAAGACATTGGAGTTGACGGTTTAAAGATAACGAGCTCTGCAAAGAACTTCCAGCTCACTCTCCAGGTGAGTTTTAACGCGGTTAATATGCAACTACATTTGTTTGAAACTCTGAAACGTGTATGCTTTATGGTGAATGATAGAGAAACGGGAAAGAAACAGTTGTTGAGCTTGGAAGGATAGGGAAGTGTAAATATATAATGGATTACAGGTAACAAACTACACTTATGAAACCATCAAATAAATAGTGTGTTTTTTTACTTTCTAGTTGAAATTGCAGATTCCCTTTAACTGGATATCAAGCCTTCTGTATATGCTTAGCTTCCATTGATTCTAAACTCTGCTGCGCGTTATGAATGTAGTCTTGCTTGTTCTATGAATTTTGTTTTGTTCTTATGTGCATGTTGTATTGTAAACGGAAATATCTTATACTGGTATTCAAAAATATGTATATTTAGATTATTAATATGGATTTTTGACAATGAACTAAATATAAAACTGTATTTTTTGCTAATTTAGTTGCAAATGGGCCAAAATTTAGGCTCAATTTTAGTAGGTCAAATTTGCTTTAATCGATTTTTAGCATTTAAATCGGTTTCAAAATGGTTTTATGCTCATGTGCCT
Source organism: Utricularia reniformis (assembly GCA_009725065.1). Lineage (NCBI taxonomy): Eukaryota > Viridiplantae > Streptophyta > Magnoliopsida > Lamiales > Lentibulariaceae > Utricularia > Utricularia reniformis. The sequence goes on along the minus strand of RWGZ01001698.1, from coordinate 15,615 downwards.
CGGTTTTGAGATTAAATGATTTTTTTGAAGTGAATCGAATTAGTGTTGGCTATGGTTCACTGTCGGACCTATAATGACTTATTTTTCACTTGCATAATATTGTTTGATTTAAACCAGATTAGCCATAATGATTCTAACAGTCCTCATAATTTTATTTTTTCCTTGTCTCAAATTTTCGATCACTCATCTTTCTTCTACTTCATTGTGAGCATACTTAAATTTCCTTATTTATTGAACTTAGATTCATTGCTATTTTATTAGAGAAAATGTCTCATGCAATAGTGTGTATATAGACATTGTTCGAATCACTACACTTAACATATGATCATTCCCCATTTATAGACATTTTGTGATTCGTCTAAGGTGTCTCACACTCCAGAGAAATCTTACATGGATTGCCAAAGCAAACGGGTTTCAAAATGGTAAATTTTAACACTATCTAAAATATTAAAACCAATAAATTTTGATATGTTTATTGGTTATACACAATATTGATTTTAAGTAAGTAAATATTATTTAATGTGAAGTAATTATAAAAGGACTAATGAAAAATTAACCCAATTTAAAACTTGACATATTAGTAGATTATTTGTATGGGCCAAATATATATATTGTTAAATAGCTAATATATTAAAGCTATCAATTTAATAACCAAACAACTAAAACCTATATTTAACAATTAAATAATATAGATATGACATATTATCTTTTAAGATTTATGAATTATCTTTTAAGATAACAAATATCTATTTTTTTGCATGTTCTTAAGATTTAATTTATGTCGTAATTAAAATTCTTGTATTTTTCTAAATATTGTTTTATTCATAGTTTTCATCGTCTCTTACCATAAGAGACTCTATATAGTATAGTTTTTTTGGAAACTAAATTTATTACTATTCTTATTTTCTTTTTTTACGTATAATTGGAATTTATTTATAACCTTTTTCGGTTGGGCCCATAAGAGCCCAAATTCTAAGCCTAGTCAAATTATTATCACCTTGACACATCTTCTATTAATATTTGCACAAGCCGCTCAAACCTCTCAGGTTCTTGGCCGGCGGCGTTGAGGAGGTCGTTGTTACCGTCACCTTAATGATCAAGCCGTTCATTTGATGATTTTAGTTTCCCGTTTGCTGATTTTGTATTCTTAGACGTTGGTTATGATTTTTAAAATTGGTATTTTGCTGTTACAGTATTTCTCTGGATATTTAACATGCTGAATCAAGATTTTTGTATGTGTTTCTGATTTCAGAATTCATATCTGGAGTAAGGGTTTTTTACGCAGCTTAATTCACTGTTTTTTATGCACAAGGTGTCGCTGGGGAATTTAATTTGATCAGTGATTCTTTGGGATATTGTAAAAGTATGTTGCTAATTGCGCATTCAGAGGAAATTTTTTATGGGGAAGCAGTATATTTTTCCTCTAATGCTCTTCCAGTGAAGGCAACTAAGTATGAGCCAGCGGGGCATGCTTTTCATTCTGCTGCTCTGAGGTTGAAAGGTCATTTTGTGGAGTTGTTTAAATCGGAGGACGATGAGAAAGATTCATCAGTTGAGAAGGAACACTTTTATGTTCATTCAGATTCATATGGCAGCAGAGCGAATAAAAAGTCTACCGGTGAAAAAAAGCAACAAGATCATTATGCTCTTTTAGGGTTGGGGCATTTAAGGTATCTGGCAACTGAGGATCAGATTAGAAAGAGCTACCGTGAGTCTGCTTTGAGGCATCATCCTGATAAGCATGCTGCTCTTATTTTGGCTGAGGAAACAGAGGCTGCTAAGGAAGCAAAGAAGGAGAAGATAGAAAGCCATTTCAAAGCCATTCAAGAAGCATATGAGGTTCTGATTGACCCTATCAAGAGAAGAATATTTGATTCAACGGATGAGTTTGATGATAAAATTCCCAATGATTGTGCTCCACATGAGTTTTTTAAGGTTTTTGCACCAGCATTTTTGAGGAATGGACGCTGGTCAAGTAACCAGCCTGCTCCAATGCTGGGAGACGATAAAACTTCTATTGAAGAAGTTGATAGATTCTACGATTTTTGGTACAGTTTTAAGAGTTGGAGGGAATTCCCTCATGATGATGAGTTTGACCTTGAACAAGCTGAGTCCCGTGATCATAAACGGTGGATGGAAAGGCAAAATGCAAAACTTTCGGAGAAAGCTCGTAAGGAAGAAAGTGCACGTGTACGTACTCTTGTTGATAATGCATATAAAAGAGATCCAAGGATTTTAAGGAGAAAAGAGGATCAAAAAGCTGATAAGCAGAGGAAGAAGGAAGCAAAATTCCTTGCCAAAAAAATGCAGGAGGAAGAAGCTGCAAGAATCGCTGATATGGAAAGGCGTAAAAAAGAGGAAGAAGAAAAAACTGCAGCTGAAGCTGCTTTAAATCAGAAAAAGTTGAAGGAAAAAGAGAAAAAGTTACTCCGTAAAGAAAGAAATCGTCTTCGAACACTAGCTAATCCTATTTTGTGTGAGAATTTTCTTGATATAACTGATGATGATGTGGAACATATATGTTCTTCGCTTGATAAAGAGCAACTCAAGATATTGAATGATCAGATGGAAGGGAAAGAAGAGCTAGAAAAGGCTAAACTTCTCAAAGGTATGCTTTTTTGTGAAGATGTGAACTTGAAGTATAATGACTCCATACCTATGAAAAGAGATGCTCCTTTTACAACTCCCCCTGCCCAAAAACCAGCAACCGTGTGGAGTAAGACAGAGATTGAATTACTCCGTAAAGGAATGCAGAGATATCCAAAGGGAACTTCTCGTCGGTGGGAAGTGATTTCTGAATACATTGGGACTAAAAGATCAGTTGAAGAAATTCTTAAAGCTACAAAATCAGTTCTTATGCAGAAGCCTGATTCATCTAAAGCTTTTGACTCTTTCCTTGAGAAAAGAAAGCCAGCACAGACAATTGCATCCCCTCTTACCACAAGAGGCGAAGAAATATCCGATGTATCTGATGACAATTCAGCCAAGAAGGAATCTTTAAGCTCACACAAGGTGCCAGAGCACCTTCATAGTAATGGTGAGAGCCCGAACTTAGTTAAACAAAGTGCAGCTTCTAATGGATTGCCTTCTAATACAACAGCTGATGAGGAAACTGTTTTAATCAAATCGGATGGAGTTCCTGGGAATATAAGGAATAACGCATCAGAATCGAAGAAAAGTGTAAGCAGCAATGGTAAGTTGCCTGACTCGTCCAGCCAAAAAAGCAACGGCACAGTTAAAAGTAAAGTCGAGAATGGCGTACATTCTTGTGACGGAGATACATGGTCCGAGGTGCACGAAAAAGCTTTGATTCAAGCACTTAAAGTCTTCCCAAAAGACACTACTCAAAGATGGGAACGGGTTGCAGCAGCTGTTCCAGGTAAAACAGTGAATCAGTGTAAGAAAAAGATGGCTTCATTGAAAGAGAATTTCAGGAACATGAAAAATTGAGCTTAATTTGCCCTTCATTAATTCTCATCAGTTTTGATCAAATCCCTTGCCAATTGCTGTTCTATTTTTCAGATAACTTTACTTGTTAGCTGTTGTGTGTAGTGCAAATTTTGATCATTTTTTTGTTCTGCCACCCAAACTTTACTTGTTACCTGAGTTTAACAATTTTGATTTTAAGATTATAATAATTGTGATTCCAAAATCAATCGTTAAAATTTAGTATGTATTGTATAATTAGTTCCCAAAATTTCAATTATGGTAATTGAAATAATCAATCAAAATATAGATAGATTTTTCCACTTTAAATATATGACTTTATGCCCAAATTTGTAAAAACTTAAAGCTCGTGGATTATATATATAGTAAAAACTATTAAATTTGTCAAAACTACGAAAATTTTGAGGTTGAAGTGCCATTTTCTCATAAAAAACACAGCCACAAATCCCAAGTTTTCATCAAAATTTAGTATTCAACAGTGATGATGAAGCTATAGTTTTTTCCTTTGAAGAGGTACCAAAAATGAATGATACAAAATTTAGTATTCAATCCTCTCAGCCAATTGAGCAGCTACACCAATATAATTATGTGGATTCAGAGCTAAGAGTTTTGTCTTGGCTTCAATAGGGATATCAAGCCCTTTGATGAACTCTTGAATCCTTTCTCTTGTAACTGCTTTTCCTCTTGTCAGTTCCTTCAGTTTCTCGTACGGTTCAGGAACACCGTATCTTCGCATTACCTGTCGACAAACACCGAAAAATCTTGAGCTGCTGTTGAACATTAAATAAAAGAAAGAGCAGTAGTTTTTTTTGTTCATACGGTTTGAATTGGCTCCGCAAGAACCTCCCAGCATTCGTCCAAATCGGCCGTTAAATTCCCTTCATTCACCTAAGAGTCGACAACACTAAGCATTTAAACTGACTGAGATTAAGCTAATTTCGAAGAAAACGTAAAAAACCAAACCAAATGAGTTGTTAAAGCTATGGTACCTGAAGCTTAGCGACTCCCTGCAACGCGCTCTTGTACGCAAGAAGAGAATGTCCTAGTCCCACACCAACGTTTCGCAGAGCGGTTGAATCTGTCAAATCTCTCTGTGATACGAAACCGAGTCTCAGTTACACGAATAAGAGATTAAGGCAGGAATGCTAAAGGTGAACTTATCACACACCTAATGTATATTCATGCAATGTAGTTTACAAGGAAACTATAATATTACTTGTAAAACGAATCTTCGTAATGTTTTATTTGCATTTCCATACAGTCGATGTGTAATGTGGTACGTCTGTGAAATGGATTACATACCTGTAAGCGAGAGATGGGAAGCTTCGTGCTTAAATGAGCTAATAATGCATTAGCAATGCCACAGTTGCCTTCACTATTCTCAAAGTCAATTGGATTAACTTTGTGGGGCATTGTCGAAGAACCAATCTCACCAGCCTTAGTTTTCTGTTTATTTGTGACAAAAATATTAATCTCAAAGTTGTTAAATGATGCTGATAGGTAAAGATGCTATTACCAGATTGAAGTATCCCATCGAAATATATCCCCATATATCTCTGTTGAAATCAACTAAAATGTTGTTGAACCTGATAACGGAGTCGAATATTCTCGCCATATAGTCATGAGATTCGATCTGTGCAGAAGTAGCGCTCCCAAGTGAATATTTGCACATAAATTATTTACTATTCTATTTGCGAGACATAAAGTCGGCTCAACTTGTTTTTATTATATACCTGAGTCACATAAGGATTGAAAGAGATTCCAAGTGAATTCACAAACTCCTCTGCAATATGTGGCCAGTTAATGTAAGGATACGCGACTAAATGGGCATTGTAGTTTCCAACAGCTCCAGCAAACTTCCCCAAAATTTTGATTCTGCGTAACTCCTTTCGCTCTGCACTTAATCTGTACGAGAATATTGCCATTTCCTTCCCCAAAGTTGTTGGTGAAGCTGGCTGCAAGTAAAAAAAAATACAATAATGCAAAAGTGTAAACTGCTAAAACAAAAGGCTTCCATCACATACTGTAACTAAATGAAGTATAATCAAGAAATTTAGTCATAATGTTAGTTACGAGAACACGGAAGCATTAGCAAGAAATATAGTCACAAATTTCAAATGGAAACAAGGAAGTGAATATCCAAAGTTGAGACATGATATTTATAAGACGAGATCGTAATTCAAATAGTTGTAAACACAGCCGAATCATCACCTGACCATGAGTTCGAGAAAGCATGGAAATGGAAGCATTAGTTGTAGCCATGTTTCCAATTTCTGAAATCAAACTATCCATAGCAGGTAGAAGGATCTTATCCAAAGCTCCTTTTATCATTAAAGCGTGCGCTAGATTGTTTATATCCTCAGAAGTGCATGCGAAATGGAAAAACTCAAGCACCTAGAGAAACAAAGGAAAGCTGAACAGGAAGGTACCGTATTGAAATAATATAAGATATGCATTATTCTTCTACAAAAGACATAATTTTGTACTCATCCATAAAAATGGACAATGAATTATTAGTATTATCAATCATTAATGGAGTCCTTTAAATACCTTAGATATCTCAGGATGTGACTGGAATTTTTCTTTCAGGAAGTATTCGATGGCTTTCACGTCATGATTAGTTAATCTCTCTATTCTCTTCACTTCTAGAGCATCATTAAGATCAAATTGATCTATCAATGATTCAAGGCAAGACTCCGCTTCTTCAGTGAAACGGGGCACTTCAAGTACCTCTGGAATTTGGGAAAGCTTAAGCAACCACCTTATCTGAACGATGATACAAGTAGAAGAGATAGGATCACAAAGACTTAGCAGTATTACATTGGGAATGAAAAATAGGAAAATTCAAAATGCAAAAAAAGACATGCATTATTAGGTTTAAAAATTCACTAATCATTCAAACTCAACCATCGTAATGTGTACTCTCGTGTGTGGTATTTCTAACATAGATGCTTTCTTGTGTAATTCAATGAGTGAAATCCGACTTATGAAAAAGAAACTTTGACTAATACCTCTACTAGAACTCGGTACTTGATTAGAGAAAATTCGCTCATAAAGGATGCCATCTCATTAACTTTACCCCAATATCGACCATCCAATGGACACAAAGCTGTCAAATTTGAAAGTTCAACATCGAATGGTTTATGAACAGCAGACATTACGGATGCCTGTCAAATAACGTTTTGTATCAGAATAACACATGTTCAGTGCACCGTGGCTTCAATTTGGAAGCACTAAAAATATATTGAGGTACATCAGCTTAATGAGATAGACAACAAATAAATTCAAATTTGGTGAAATTATTATTGGAAACTTCACATATAAATCGAATGTTAGACCAGCAAAAGAACGAAAGCACCGAGGGCATGAATAAGAAGAGGAACTGCAATTTATACATGATATACAATTGGAAATGCACATGAAACTACTGAAATTTGTGAACTTAATGAGAAACCGATTAACAAATTTTAAAAATTACCTTTGGTAAAGATATTGTATGACTGATATTACGCAATGCAGATGCTTTAAGAACAGACCCGTGAAAAGCATGAAAGCGGAAACAACCACCATAGTAAATATTCTGAAACTTTATCCTGCTTTTTGGAACAATTAATAACATCTTGTTTTCAACAGATGGCCCGCAGATCCTAGCTTGTACTTCCATCTATAAATTGGAGTTTTATATGCTGCTGTCAGGTAATGTGTAATGAAATGTTGTCATTGTGGTAATGAATTAACTTAAATATGATGCAAATCTTGAATGGTGGTACCGATGAAAACATTACTAATTTTCATAAAGATATTCATACTTTTTTCCCACGCTTTATTCTTTTTACTTGACCCGATCCTACTAACCATCTTGGTATAACGAAAAATAGAGTCTTTTAAGGCCAGTCTTTAAGAAACAAGAAAAATAACCATGATGAAAACAGGATCAAAGCTGATAATTTAACCATATTCGCAAAAGGCAACATTTCAAATGCCATCTACATCTACCCATGAAAGTAAATAATCAAATCAAATTGCACAAAAAATAAAATACCACAGAAAAAATTACTTCTTTCCCAAAAACAGTAAGAGAAATTGCATTGGAATATTGAAACCTGGTTTGGACAGCGAAAGCCTTCTGATTCGCCTCTATTCTGTATCTTGTCGTATAACTCTACAAATTTTGAATTTTTCCAACGCTGCGAGGGTAAGGCGGAGCAAAAATTGAACACAGAATAAAATGAACACCGAAGGGTAAAGGCAGCGGTTTTAACATTAAAAAAAGAACCACCTCCTCCTATAGAAAGAATCTTTATTCTTTACTACTAAAGGCTAAACCCAGAGTAGTCTGTAGGATGTTCTTATTCCTTCTGGGTACCGTACCTGGTCCTTACAATGTAGAAGCCGCACACGAATTGCGCCAGATATCTATCATTAAAACAGAACCTGTTGGCCTGTTAGAAAACAACGTTTCAGTAGGATNAAGTCAAAACCTTACTGTGGACTTGAATTTGTTGCACATAGTTAGAGAAGTGTGATTAATTTGATTTATTAGGATGAAGAATATCATCACATAATGAAAATATTCATCTTTGGGAAAGAAGTGATCTTATAAATGACTTGATCAAATATCTTAAATATGCAATATCCTCTCCTTAATTACGTTCGTTCCTACTCTCGCATCGTAATTTCGACCATATTTTATAATTTAAATTAAGAAAAATTAAAATCAACTTGTTGGGATGTGAGTTATACGAGTCATCTTACACATAAATATGGCCTAGATTATGAAATATGAAACGTATCTAGATCCAATGATATAATATAATGTATGGTGCGATAGATTAAGATAAACTAAATAATAAGGGTAAATAATGCGATCCAGTGTGAATTAAATAATATTGTAAACTATACTCTAAAACCATAGTCTAATAAATAGATGGATGTATGGTTTCGATTTCAAGTGGTTTTGCCTGCAAATTGTTTTTGAAATATCAACGATGAATATACCAAACGGTTTATCTCTAAAATAAATAAAATAATCGCAACCTTTCATTTATACTATTTATAAATATATACATGATTTTTAGAGTGTTTTTTAATTGAAAGGTTTTTGTTATTTATCCAAAATAATTAAAACCCAAAATAAGTAAGGCTATGTTCTACCCAACTTTTGTTTCTATTTTTTCATTCTATTTGTTGCAGAAGATATATTATTTGCAGAACATATCTTATTTGTTATTATACTTTTGTATAAATAAAATTTCTATTTCTTAATTTTATAAATACAAATAAAAAATAACATAAATATTATTTTCAATTTCAACTTCAACTTCTAGTTTTTTAAATTACTAAAATGACATTATTTATCTTTTTATACCCATTTTGGATATAGTTTATGTGATGCAAAGGTTTGTAAATCCAACCTTTGCATCATATATCTAACATTATATTTCTGTCTAAGTGGAAACAATCGTGACATAATTGTTTATATGTAAGTTTATGGAAAAATAATGATTTAGACAAAAATAGATAACAAAATTTATTTCAATGTATGTTTATTGAAAAATTAGGGTTTAGACGATGCAGAGCTGAGTCATCATTTCGATGGTAATCTTGTTGAATATCATATTTTGTGGCAATGAGATAAATCTTCGATTAATAATTTATTATTCACTAAATCTAAGGGTAGAAAAGTAATTTGATTAACACATAAATTATCATTCTATTTATACAAGAGAACATTCATCTATTTTGATATATTATTTATGTATTCTAAAAATATTACAAAACACTTTATAATTTATATTTGTATTTCTTTTTGTATTTCTATTTTTCTTTCTGCATAAAATACTTTATTGTGCAGAAGACAGCTTAAATAACACAAACTGTTTATTCAAAATAACTTAGAAAAATATATTCTATGACTTGTATTTTATAGTAATGATAAAATAAATTTATATTTTATAATTAAAAGATAATATTTCATAGTAAGTAAAATAAGATAAGCAATGTCAGTCTTACAAATGTTAATAAATTAAAATAGTTATGTAATATTATCATTTGTTATAGTCTCAATTATAAATTGCAACCCTAGAAAATTAGGTAAATTTAAATAATTTTACCAATATTTACAAGTTCAATTGCAATTGAATAGTAAGTTTTTTTGGTTTAGAACAATTTAAACCAATTTAGAATAAAATATTTACTTAATAAATAAATATATGTTTAATTAAATCAAATGTATCATTTTGGTTGGAGACATTCAACCCAAAACTAATGTTTTTATCGGTTAGGAATTTCATATCGTTTTGACCGGGCCGATATGACATGGCGATACCAAATTTAGTTTTATTTTTTAAAAAAATATTTAATTTTTTTATGATCTAACTCGAAAATCGACGATAATACCATGTATCGGCGGTATCGAAAAAAATATCGATACTACTCCATATTAGACGTATTGACCGGTATGAAAACATTGCTCAAAACACACCAACCTCATAAAAAATTATGTAGTCTTAAACCAAATTCATAACAAATAGAAAAACACTAACCAAAATACGAAACGTTTGAGTGAGTTCGATCAAGTGACCCCAATTAACCATCCAATTGACACTCCCTATTATTCAAAGTTTTAAAATTTGTTTTCATATTTAAGAACTATACATAATTAATTTGGTTATAAAAATACAAATAATGTGATATAGAACTAGAGAGTTAAAATTATGTTTTCCTACATGCCTCAATTTTCAATTACAGATCTATTTAGCAAATTCGATCTTCCTAAATGTTTGTATGCTTAAATGAAATTTAAAACCAAATAAAATGAATAGAATAATCTACATTTTAAAATCAATACAGGCTGATATACCAGATGAGTAAAATATATCTATGTATCGGGTATATTGAATATTATCGGAATATTAAAATAAATTAAGTTATTAACTTAAAGAAAAATCACATATTAACACATTCTCAATTTAGATTGATTTTAATTAAAGAATTCAAAATTCTACGTATGAAGTACAAATCGAATTGAAAATTGGATCATACTAAATTCAAGTTAACTATTAGATCATAAGAATTCAAAATTACTTACATACAAATGGGATCAAATTGGATTATACTAAATCAAATCCAATTCAATTAACTATATTTTTTAAAAACGAACCAATAAAAAACTCATTAAAATTATGTTTATTTATAAATTAATTAAAACTGATTTTGGTTTTAAAATATATCTAAAATATTTCTATACTGCAAAATTATTAACATATTAATCATTAACAATTGAATATAATTTGATAAAATGACGCATTTGATCCTCAAAGTTTACACGAAATGACAAATTTTGTCCTCAAAGGTTTGAACGTCAAATTTAGTTCTTAAAGTTTCACGTTTTGACAAATTTGGTACTGAAGTTTGGTTAATTTGGCAAATTTAGTCCCCAAGTTTAACATTTTGGTAAAATCAATCCTCAAATTTTGATGTTGGTAATATCAGTCATCAGAGTTTACACCTACTAACAAATTTAGTTTCCGAAATTTCAAAAATTCGGCAAAATTAGTCCCCAATTAATCTAACGGTATTAGTTTTACCGTTAGGGTCGACATCGGGTTTCCGAGTCCGACCCGAAAAATTTAATTAATTTTTTAATAAAAATAATAAAATTTTAAAAATAATAATTATTTTGTTAAAATAAAATTTTTAAAATTATTTATTTTTTTAAAAAACAATTTATTTTTAAAAAAAACATAAATTAATATCGTCGATACCTGGTTTTTACGCAACCCACCCGAAAATTTTAAAATTAATTTTCTTTCAATTATTTCCCTAAAGAATTTTTTTGTATGGGTATTCCACCTTAATAATCATACCGAAACGGAACTGAATTCCGAACATGTATACCGCCCGTTACGGAAAAAATGGGGTGGAACCGATATTTTGAACGATATCGAAACGTCTTCGTCAAAATATAAATTGTCGGAAATTGCCAAAATAAATTTCGGGAAACAATTATATCGAACTTCGACCAATATATCTCATCGAACATTAATAAAATTTAAGTGTTTGTATTCGGAATACAAATTGGTATCGTTGTATTATGTTCAGTCGAAAATTACAAATCGGATATAACTCGCAATCTCCCCGAAAAAGTCAATTTCTAGAACATCAATTTCGTATCGTTCGTGTTTAAAAATCAATTTTCATGCGTATCCGTATATACTTTCATCAATTTTGTTATCGTAAAAATCATATGCATATATACCAGTCTTCAAAAATACCATTTTATTTTGTTGGGGACCAAATCTGCCGAATTATATAAACTTTGGGGACCAAATTAGCATTCAAAAGTTTGAGGACTAAATATGTCACGTTTTGCAAACTTTGGGGTCCATTAATACCGTTAGTGACTAAATTTGCCAAAATCCCAAACTTTGAGGACCAAATTTGCGTAATATTCTTTTGATGACTAATTATGTCATACACACAAAACTTTTGAAACTGATTTTTCCAAAATAAAAGTTTGGGACTGGTTTTACCAAAACATACAAAGTTTGGGGACCAAATTTGCTAAAACTCGAAACTTTAGATACCAAATTTGCCTTTGGACCATATAATTTTCATATAATAAAATGTAGTTACTAACAAAAAATCATTTATTGGTAATATAATTATGTTTTTCATAGAAATTTATTTGAAATACTTAGTAAATCTTTTATCATGATAATTTTGTATATAATATATTTGTTGTGGTCTGAAACCGGGGGTGTCAACAGTCGTCCGGTTCGTTATAAGACGAACTCGTTTTAATTTGTTTTGTAGGGGGAAAACGATTATGAATCAAATAGAAAAAGACAAGACAATTTTAGAGTGGAAAACCCTGAAAGAATGAAAAAAAATCACTTGACTAAGAGCTAGAAAAGCTCTTAGTCGATTCAATAATCAAGCTGTTCATTACAAATGTCATGTTTGTTTTAGAGATAACAAGGGAATGGAAAGCTTAAGGAAAGCCAAAGAAGATAGTTTTTTTCCGTTTCCCAAGTGTCCCTTTTATACGTCTTTTCTACTGTGTGAATAGTAGGGTGTCGTTTTGTGCTTATTCCATGCGGCTAGGTCGGCTCGTGTCGAGCGGGACAGCCGCCGGGCATGGCTCTATACTGCTGCGCGGCGCCAGGCCTTTCGGCGCTACTAATCGGTTGTCTCTAGACCAAATGACGCTCGTATGACTCTGTCAGGTACGCCTCTGACAAGATTATCAGATGCTATTGTCACATGTTGAGAAATACGGATGGCCCGAAGCATAGTCTGTGCATCCTGGACCAATCGCTCCCGATGAGGTGGAGAACGCCTGCCTCTATCGATCCGTCCCGGTCAGTAAGAAAGAGCTTTCGGTCTCGACAGTTCTCGCCGGGCCATCCATTCACGTGAGCTGAATTTGGTCCTCCAAATTCGGCTTTTGTTACTTGGGCTGACATGTCTAAGCTTGGACCTAACTAGGTTCGGGGTACCAGGTTCCGAAAGTCTCATCAATATTAAAAAATAAATAAGCTAGATAATCTTATTCATATATTTTTAGATTTTTTTTTGACTTTTTTCAATTTTATCTTTTTACATAACATAATTCGAGGATAGAAAGAGAATTACGAATTCTAGAGAATCTAATTCATATGTTTTTGTAAAAACTAAAGAATCCTTGTAAGATAGCTTATAATATTATTAAGTTCAATTGAATTAATTGATGAGTATATGAGAATAGAGACGCGAACTTCTGATTATCAATGTCGCATTAATTTTATAGATCTAGAAATAATATATAATATAAATTAAAGTCAAAAACCATTTCTGGTTTCCGACAAAAGTGGTTTTGTGGGATGCAAGTTGTTTTTGAATTCAATCGGATCCAAATTTATGATAATATATATTATTTATGACAAGTGTCGGGAGAAAATTGTGGTCATTGAGAGTGCAACAAATGAACCTAACCAAAATGAGTCCGTTCATGTTTAACTCTAGCCGATTTCTTGGTTATGTTTTTCGTGAAAGTTCGTGAGCCAACAATATTTTTATTTACGTATAAAATTTAAATAAACATTTCAAGCCAAACAAAACAAATAAACCTTGATTTGTAGAACTCAAACTCATGTTGAAGTTGAGTTGATTTCAAGTTATATGATTTTCTTGAATTATTTTTCGAGCCAATAATACATTTATATAAAATTAATAAAAAATATATTACATATAAAATCAAAATTTCAATTTAAATTAAGTATTTACTTTGTTTTATCAAATCTTGAGTCCTATCTATCACAAAGCTACAACCTTTGTGGAGCTTTGTGATTACTCTTATATTTAATATGGGGCGGAAGACAGTTTTGATCCCCAAAGTTTGAAATTTTTGGTAATTTTGGTCCCCAAATTTTTCAATTTTGGCAAAACCAGCCCCCAAAGTTTCATGTACGCAAAATCGGTCCCCAAAGTTTGCGAATTTTGGTAAAACCAGTCCCCAAAGTTATGTGCATGTGGCATAATTGGTCCCCAAAGTTGTAATTTGTGGCAAATTAGGTCCCCGGACGAAAATTAATTTGGGGGCCAGTTTTGCCAAAATTCGCAAACTTTGGGGATGTATTTTGCGAAAATACGCAACTTTGGAGACCAAAATTGTTAAATCATCAAAATTTTGGGGACTGTTTTTGCCACTCGAAACTTTGGGGACCAAAATTGCAAAATTATCCAAACTTTGGGAACCCAAGTCGCCATTTTCTCATTCAATATGTTATATAGTGTAAAATTTCAAAAAATTTAATTAAATAATTATATTTTTATTTTTTAAGTCGCACAATTTCGAACGAATTAAACCAACATTATCCACATCACAAGGTTTGGACCGAGAATCCAACAGCCCATTCATTGTGGGCGGCCCGAAAACAAGCTATTGAAAACAAACCGGGTTGGTCCGACCCAATATTTTTCACATCTCTAATCGTTAACATTAACATAAATTTTTAATAAAACCTTTTTAAAAAAATTAATGAAAGCTTGAAATATTATATCGGCAATATTTTAGATTACGTACAATTAAAATATATCATAAAACAAGTCACAAAACTTATCATAAATAATGAAAAGATAATAACATTAAATGGATTGACCATTGTATTGAATATTTTTCATAATTTAGGATAAAAGAGTTTGTTTCGTTCTCAAATTTGAATAGGATATTTATAATTTGATTTTTTAATGAGCAAAAATAAAAGTAAAATTATGATACAGTTAATTGCTGAAAATTATATCATCCTACTAAAATTAGATGTGGTATAATTTAAGAAATGATTAATTTATCTTTATTTCTAATAGTTGTAATATAATAATGTTTATTAAAATAGGTCAGAATGCATTAAATTTGGAAAAAATGGGTCAAAACATTCGTATATTTCAATTAGATCAAACCCTCTCAAATTTGATCAATATAAATAAGTATCCTTTATTACTTAAATTACAAAATCTCAATAAATAACATAATAGCATAATACCCAATCAATAGAGGAAGTGAAACAATTGTGCTAAAAAATATCCTGAAATTACAATAAAATAAAAGACAATTTAGTAATGATAATCATTGACTGGTTAGAACACAATATGTAAGAACAATTGAATTACTTACACTGTGGAGTGTATTTCAGCATGTAAATTATATTCCTCTGCCAATGTAAACGCAATAACCGATCCCGATAGTCCCACCTACATTTATATCGTTATAATTTAATCGAACAATATTATTTTATATAAGTGTTTAGTAAAATACTTGAATGATCGCTATTCGTAGTGGGTCGGATCTCAAACCAAGCATTAGACAACCGATTCCCATCGTAAGAGGCGTGATAAAAAACCTTAAAAACACGCCATACAATGCAAGTTTTACTCCGCATGCCATTACATTATCTTGCATTCCCATGAACATTCGTGCATAGATTGAATCATTTATCATATTAAAATCATAAACCCTAAACTCTAAATCTTATTTTAGATACATATAATTATTATAATTTAATCACAACTTAATATATTAAAATTTCAATTACAAAATTATGAAATTACTCATTCTTACCAACACCAAACATGCTTACAGCTTTCCCTGCTTCAGACAATAGTAAAATCGATCCTTGAACAATATCT
>RWGZ01001697.1:10351-41222 GCA_009725065.1 Utricularia reniformis | reverse complement strand
CCAACATGTGAATAATGTAAAGTACATTGGGTGGATTCTTGAGGTCAATTTTTTTTACTCTTTTTCAAATTACACGAATTCGAATGAAGCTCGTTTTTGTATCTGGTTTGTGATTATGCCTACAGAGTGCTCCTGTATCAATCCTGGAGAATCATGAGTTAGCTGCACTTACACTTGAGTACAGAAGAGAGTGTACGAGGCACAATGCGGTTCAGTCATTGACCTCCGTAGTCGAAAAAGACGGTGATAGTAACGGAGGCTTCACTCGGGAATGTCAGCATCTGTTACGGCTGGAAGGAGGCGGTGAAATCGTTAAGGGCCGAACTAGCTGGCGTCCAAAATCTGGTAACAAGTGATGCCTGGTGATTCTTTGGTTTGAGATTTCATGTTCTATTCATTGTTATAGTATATTATTGTGTCTTTATTTTACTATTTGGCAACAAATGTATTTAATTTATTTTACTGTTTCTTCTAATTTCCCAACGGCGTTAGATTAATTTTAGCGTGTGTTCTGCACAAATTATATAATGTATAATTAGAATTTATAATTAGAATGTAAAATCAAAATATATAATTAGAATCTGCGTATTGTTCTGATGAATATATATTAAATTATAAAATTTAAAAATGTTCTGGATAAATATTGAATATGAATTGATTTACAATGTAAAAAATAATTATTTTCTATTGTTATAAATATGAAATTATAATTCTAAACTAAAATAATATTTGTAAATACAAAATAAATTTATAAAAAAAAAATTATTTAAAAATCATATAATAAAAAAATGTTGAAAACGATATAGTCGAATAAGAAACTCAACCAGTGATAATATAAATTCTAATTATAGAAAAAAAAGTGTATTATTATGAAAACAATGAAAATTTGATTTGAAAAAAAATGTATATATGTGAATAATATAGTGATGTTTGTGTTTTAGTCCCAAACTTTATAAAAGTGTACACACGGTGCTCTAAATTTGTAAATTTCATATAAAATCCCGAAGTTGATATAATGTGCGATGGAAGTCTTCGTGTTTAAGAATTACATGGTTGACACTCAAACTCCAAAATCAGTTTATATTGAATCATAATACTCGTTAATATTATTAAAGTCTCAATAGTTTGTATTAATCAATTAATTTTGAAAAAATAAAATGACTACGTCTCTGAACTTTGAAATTTTTTAAAATAATACATAAATTATCAAAATCACTTTTAAAACCGTTAATATTCACTCGATGGTCATTCTTGAACGACTTTGAAACTTTGAGGACATCTTATGTAATTTACAAACTTTAGGGACATCGTCTTTACACTATTTTAAACATCGGGGGGCCAATGCTGTAATTTTCTCATTAAAAATAAGGAGTATAATGTATAATGCACTTTCAAAATCAAGTTTGAACTTGATTATGCATTATAATAGAAAAATCAGAATGCATTATGATCATAATTTATAATTAGAATTTAAAATAGATAGTGCTCTATTTCGAAAAACAGATTATGTATTATATAATGTATAATTCGTTTTCATAATTTATGCAGAACATATTCTTAGATTTGTATAAAAGTAATCTATCTAATTTAAATTTTATTCAATCAAGGGTATTAATTATAAAAATAGTTAACAAATTACCAAACAATATTACTTTATTTTAAATGGACGATGCACAAATATAGTCCCCATTGTTTATGGATAATGGCAAATTGAGTGCCCATCATTTTAAAATTTTGGCAATTTTGAACCTCAAAGTTTTAGAATGTCAAAACAGGTCCCCGACTTTTGTATAGTTTGACAAAACTAATCTCTATTGTTTATCAAAATTGGCAATATTAGTCCCAAAACTCTTCAATTTCGGCAATGTTGGTCCCCAAACAAAAACAATGGCGTATTTGATCATCATAATTCCAGAGTTTTGGCAAAAAAAGTCCTTAGTGATGTTAGAGATTCTCAACGTTTTGAAATATGACAATTACGGTCGTTAAATAATTTTGCAAAGGTGTTCCTCATCTTTTTGAAAAACGTAAACCCTAACAGCCGTTAAATAATTTAGGGACCAATTTCGCCAAATTCCCCAAATTTGGGAATTAGTTTTGCCACCAAACGTAAATAATGAGGACTTGTTTTGCATTTTTTAAACTTTGGGGACTAATTATGAACTTTGGGGATTGAATTTGCCAAATTTTACAAATTATGGAGATGAATATTGCCAATTAATTGAAGTTTGGGGGATTATATACGCCAAAAAATAATTTGGGGATCAAATTTGCCAAAATCAACAAAATTTGGGGACCAAAGCCGCCATTTTCCGATTTTAAATCAAATCTCTCAAAAAACTCAATTTGGTTAACCCTAAAGTCACATTTACATAAATGCGCTATCAAATATGTCCTTATAAAATAATTTTATATCTTTTAATTTGTGTTGTAGTTTAATCATTTGCATTTTTTTATAAATGCTGACTACAATGTTTTCATACCGGGCGGTATACCGACGGTATACTATCCGGTACGTCAAATTTCACTCGGTACCGATATTTTTTTTCGTACCCCCGGTACCGGGTATTAGGGTTGATTTCTGAGTTTTTTCGGGCCCGATCTTAAAAAACTAATTAAATATTAATTTTTCTTAAAAAAAATAAAATAAAAAATTGGTACCGATCGTACTGCTCATATCGATCCGGACCGGTATGAAAACATTAGTTGACTAATGTGGTTATAAGTTGGATGGAATGTTGATAACATGAGTTAGATTTCGATAGTCAATCTACTCATCTTTTGCCATCTATCAATGGCTAAAGGTGCAAAAGAGCAGAGTTTTTAACGAATTTTTTGAGTCGAGCAGGTTAAAGATCGAGTCAAATTCCTTACTAATCGAATATCAAACCTTAAATTTCTAATAAACCGAACTGGTTTGTGAGATAATAATATTATAATATTTATTTATTTAATAATATAATAGTATATATATTATTTAAATTAATTCAAACTTAAAATTTGAACAAGAACTGAACATTGGATCTTTGATTTTCTAAGTTTTTCGAGAACTTAATTTTTTCTATTTCTTGAATAAATAAAACCTTAAAGAACACTTAAGTTTGTCTTTATTCGATCATTTGCACCCTAAGTCCGGCCTCATTAATCCATTTTTTATATAAATTTCGTTTTATTTATTAGTTATTATCTACAAATGCAAAAATTTTAAGTGTATTTTATTTAAATAATTAATAATAAATAAATAAAATTCATTCGTAATTGAAATTAATTATTATTCCGTAATTTCAACTTGATTTAGTTCATTTGCACCTTAGTCTTGACCCTAAATCCAATTTTTTTTTGATAAATTTCATTATTTATTAGCCATTATCTACCAGTGGATGCAAAATTTGGCATAAGCATATTTAATTCAAATAATTAAAAATATATTTCATCCTTAATTAAAAATAATTATCATTCCGTAATTCCAACCACCATAAAATAAAATAATTGGATGACACGTGATGACACCATATAAGGATTATTATTTATGGTTGATTTACACTCAATGCAATCCCGTGATCTCTCATTATTATGCATCCCATACTCATAATTAAAGTTTTCTTTGAAAATGCCACATTTTTTTAAAATATATTATTTTTCTGATTATTATTATTATATTATTAGATGTCATAGAAAATAGGAGAGTGACTTGTTTTTTACAAAATAGACACGTGTAAATTATGATATTTGATTTGTGAAAAATGATTATTTTAGTTTCACCATTAAGAATAAAAGTAGAATTGTTGTCCTAATACATATGACATAAAAGTAGAATTGTTGCACTAGATAATGATTTTCTATTAAAAAGAGCTTTAATACAATCTTGAATTTATAAATAATTAATTTACTCTTCATTCTAGTAATTAAAATATGAGTTCCATTTTTTTTATAAGGGAACATTAATACTTGAAATATTATAAATCATGATTATTATAATATAATTTTACCAAATACTTTAAAAGATTAAGATAATCTCATGTATTATTTAACTACCACGTTTCATCACACCTCGTTCTCGTTTTTTACTGACGAATCCAAAGAAACCCTATGATTATATCAATCACTTTTGATATTGTTTTTTTACTATAATATTATCGGAACTGGTATAAGGGGTGTCAATTGGGTGGATTAGGTTGATTTATGAGTAACACAAACTCGAACCAAAATAAAATATATAATCCACAAAAATTTAAAACTCAAACCATATCCACACGTATCCAATCCAATTCGACATAATCCAAACTTTTTTATTAAAAATAATTGAAAATATGTATTATTTAACTTTTATTTATAATGAAAATAATTAATTGCATTTAGAAGAATATTTGATAATAGACAAAATTATATGAGTAAAGTCACTCTTACAAATAAATAATTACTATCATTTGTTGTAGTCTTAATCATAATTTGCATCATGTTATCTTTTAACATAACAAGCAAATAAGTTAAATAAGAAGCAAATAAATTGTAACCCTAGAAAATTGGGTAAGATTTAAATAGATTTAATAATATTTAGAAGCTCAATTACAATTGAATGATATGTTTTTGGCTCTTAATTTTTTAGCTCAATAATATCAAGATAAACTAATTTAGAATAAAATAATTACTAATTAAATAATAAAATGCTATATAGATTAAATAATTTAATAAATAATAATACATTTAATTTTGGGTGAAATGGATTATTTTGAGTAATATCGAATCAAATTCAAACAAAATACGAAGTTTTGTAACCAAATACAAAACGTTGGTGACTTGATTAACACCCTTAGGTGTAATGGTAAAAATTTATACATACGATATATTGTCGTGAAAGTTCCGAAAATTTATTTAAAAATTATAACGAGAGTTCTAAATGATCAAATTTGTTATCTTGGAATTTAGAGGTTTATTATATTTTGTGAACTTGAAATATAAACTATTATTACATACTTTAATTACTCTAAGTTAAATGTTTTATAAGGCATCATTTTTAAAACAAACGTCTCGGTTTGGGTGTGAGAGTTTCAATCCGATTCATAACAATACCGATTGCACGAGAGATCGATGTTCTTGATGGAATTTTAATTAAGAAGGCCCATAAGTAGTATACTGATTAAGGAATTAGTGGAATCGACTTCTTAAACAATGTTAGAATTACTTTAAAATATTAAGTTTTAAAAAAAGTTTTTATATTGATCGTAAATATCGGTGATAAGTATTTTATATGATACCACCGGATATCGAATTTTAGAATATTAAGTGAGTATGAAAAGATTAATTTTAAAATAATAAATAGCCACATCATATTAAATCATGTTTGTTTTAAATTATATAGAATTAGTCTAATTAAAAGATCGCATAAATATTCTTTGGAATAATTCGCTAGGGTCGGGACATGAGTACACTATGCTCTTGACCTCGAGCATTATTCCAAATAATATTTGGGTCCATTTGCATTACTTTATAATTTTAGTATTTTTAAAGAACTTAAGCCGAATGTGACAATAACACTAATCACTAGTGTTAAATCATTATTCTAGTTCAAATAAATTGAGTTGTATGTGAAAACATTTCACTCCCTTGTAGCTTATACTATGAGTTGAGGTATATGTATATTGGGTAATATTTGACTAAATTTGTTGATAATATTGTCTCACATCGATTGTAAAACAACAAATATTATAGTTTATATGTAAAATAATATTATGAATAATTTTGTTGACCTAAATTTTGAAATGAGATTTACTTCTTTTATGGATTGAGTTACACTGGCACTTTCTAAACTCATTGAATATTATATTTCTACATTTAAATAGAAATAATGTTGGAATTATATCTGACTGAAATTACGAAGGGGGAACGTGAACGAATGGGATTAAAGGAAGAGAGCTACATATATAAAATATTTGATCAAGCTATTATGTGATGGAATTACGATCTTTATAAACCTAATCAATCTCACTTTCTAAGCCATGTTAAACAAATTCAATACTCTTCATAAAGTCCATCCATAAGGCTTGTATTTGCGAATTGAAATGAAATTATAGGGTTTGACTGAAATTACGACGGGAAACTTGAACGAACGAAATTAAATGGAGGAAACCACACATTTAAAATGTTTGATCAAATCATTATGTGATGAAATTATCACTCTTATAAACATAATAAATCTCACTTATATAAGTAATGTGAGAGAAATACAACAAATAATATATGTGTCCAGAACGCGAAACATTGAAACGTAAAATGTATGAAAAGGGAATGTAAAAACATGACATAAGAAATTTTATGTATGAAAAGTTTAGAGTGTTTAATAAATAAGAAATAATACCAAACTAAATAAATATATTTAACAATTAAATATTGATGTATTTAATGTAGTATGTAAATTAATAAATTAATGACAAAATATATGAATATTCATGTTAAACTCCAATAACAGTTTACAATAATCCAACTTCATAATATAAAAATATTGTATAAATTAATTTTTATTTTTTTTAATTTAATTAAGAGAAACGTTGCAATAAAACTTTGAGTTTCATTGAAATATTTCTTTAAAATAAAGTTGTGACGCCTAGGAAGTAACCAAACCAATATTTTAAATTAATATTTATTAATAAATTGATATAATTTAAATATTACAACTTTCGGTCTGAATACGAAAAGGAGGGCCACACAATAATGGACGTAGCTGGAAACATCATACACTTTTTTTCTACTAAAAGCATGTTACAAAGCTACATTTTTAAATATTTAATAAATACGTTCATGTCCAAGCAGAAATGGAACATTTAGGAAACAAGTGAAGATTGCTGGTGACGGAAAGGAGCAATCTTGATGCTTGAAACGGGAACGGGAACGGGACAAATGGGTATGGTTGGTTGATGGTGATAAGCCCCAACTACTTCCTGTATCATGTGGCCCGCCATTAATGACCTTAACATCATCAGTAAATGCTTTATCGGCCAAAACCGCATTTACCCACTGCATCGCACCCTAATCCTATGATTCTGGTTTGTGGGTATGCCGGATGGATGGATATTTGTGATATTTTGTTCGGTCCAGAACATGGGTTGGGCTCAGTTGTTCTATGGCAGATGAGGGATTGTGTTGTGTTGCATTGAGTAAGTTGTAAGTAGTGAATTTAAAATTCAACCACAAATGACGGTAAGAATTAGATTTCAGATTGACAGTCTATAAATGTGGATGAACAACGAAGGAGGTGTTGAAATATATTTAACAGGAGGCTCTCTATTGGGTTATCACAGCATTGATGGTATCCAACTAACAATGCCAGCATTCTCCAAAGTCCTCTTGACTCACACCCGCAGCCGTATTTTGCTGTTAAAGTAAAGGAGGGGTGTTTTTGTGCGTGTGTGTGTAAGTGTAACCACATTTCGTCGTGCAATTCGATGTGGAACTCCGCGGAGAGTGTTTCTGTCCGGTCGGAGTCTTTTAGNCACCCTCCATTACCTATACTCAGTATCTAGAGGAGTTATCAGAAAAGGATCCTCCTTCATTTATATGTCATTTTTACAACACTTATTTTGCTCACTCTGCCGGTGGACGCATGATCGGTAAAAAGGTCATCGTATCTCGTTACATTTTGCTCCGATTTATCATCATGCTGAAGGATTTGTAATGCATTGTACAATCACCAGGTTGCTGAGAAGATCCTGAATGGGAAAGAACTAGAGTTCTACAAATGGGAAGGTGATCTCTCCCAGCTCCTGCAAGATGTTCGTAAGAAACTGGATCGTATTGCCCAAGTATGCAAACTTTCATACATTTTTTCGTATGTTTCGTTTACTTAACGACCAATCGGGTACAGGAATGGAGCAGGGAGGACAAAGATCGTTGCCTGAATGAAACTGAGAAGTCATTCATGTTTTCCGGGCAGATTCTTCGATTAATCTTATCCTGAAACTGTTGTGCTGAATTATGACAAAACTGTTTTTATGGCTACAAGTGCTGTAAATAGTTCATCAAATTCACTGTTTCATTTGGCTCATAAATCAAGAAGCAAATTGAACAATGAGATCTCTATCATAATAGATCTAAAGAATCAGGTATCTATTCGTTTCCCTTTGCAGCTTGATCCCTAAGGATTTAAGCCATATTCGCTCGTAGGATTGCTGTACTGATCGTAGTCTGAGCTTCCATACGACGTGCTCTGTCCTGGACGGATTCCTACCAGACTTGAACAATTCATTTATTATGGTATATTTTTCCTCTTAGAAACCATGTGGGACAACTTTACATATTTGGACTTGAGATTAAATGAATCGGACTTTCCCGATATTGATAATTAGGATTTTGATCGAACCAACTCCGATAACATTGTGGAATTATAGAGTCTGGATGAAATAAAGATGTGAATGTGTACGGATATTACGTATAAGAGGAGGAGATTACAACGTAAAAGACTTGTATTCCAAAACCGTAAACCGTAAAAGATCTAAACCCTAAACTGTAAATTTCCCGTTGAGGCGTACTCAGGAGCTAGATAACTAAATCAAGAGAATGATTATCATTAAGTGAAGCAACTAGGGACTTAGCATCAAAGCTTTGTTCCTACCCAAAAGTTCTCATAACTCGGGTAGATATGTGAGTCTTTGCATCGTAAGAGAATTTCGCAATACCAAAATCTGCAAATAAACTAAGACACCAACAAGCTCATATAGCCTGCAAATACTCACCTTTGTTTCGAAGTTGAAGTCCAAAATAATGTTAGATGCCTTGATATCCCGATGACCTTATTACCGGAGGCACGTAAGAACCAACTAAACAAATATCAAAGTGTTTACTCTTAGAGAGCTTACAATCTTCATCTATATAAGAATAATGTTCATATATTTGCGGTCTAACCCGAAACCATCCTAAAGCTCATATACCATTTGTAAATGCATGATTTAATGGATTAGAATAATGTTCATATAACCTAGTTAATAAAAGTGAATTATCTTAAAAAATCAATTTAATCATGATATCACTTTACTTATAAACTAGTATATTTATATTTTTCACGACCAAAGACAACATTTAAAAGTAATAATTAGGAATCACATATTTTGGGAATATAAGAAGTGTCAAATGATCCAAGAAGCATAAAAATATATCCCCATTATTTTGTATCGCATCTCATTGTGATAAAATAAGCATGATTCTGCTCTGCTGACAATCCCGGAAAAAATAAGAGATTTACGCAACAGTCGTAACTGCAGCATGTATGGCTTGGACAAGATGCGGAATTGTTTTTGAGCTCAGTCCTGCCATGCTGATTCTCCTGGAAATTACAGAAAAATTAAGCTTGTGAGATGAAGTTATAAGTTAAGATGATTTAGCCTACCCATCAAAAGTCATGTAGATATGATACTCCTTTGTCATGAAGGAAACTTGATTGCTGTTCAAACCAGTGAATGTAAACATCCCTATTTGCTTCACAATATGACTCCAGTCCCCTGGTGTGCCTGACAGTTTAAAAATGGAGCATAATGAGATTTCAGTAAATAGCATTAGCAACAGATTGATTCTTCACCTTTGGATTGTAATGCTTCGAAAAGTTGATGTCTCATGCTGATGATTCTATCAGCCATGCCTTTAAGCTCAGCTTTCCATTCATTGTACAACTCACTAAATGCATGTTATTTCATTTGAGACAAAAAACAAGCGTAGCGTAGCTGTAACCGTATGGTTCGAAGAGCATGTACCTGTCTTTCAATATGGTTGCAACGAGAGATGCACCGTGAATTGGAGGGTTGGAATACATAGGTCTAATCACCAATTTCAATTGGCTTTCAACTCTACTTGCAACATCTCCTGCTTTGCACACCTATAGGCACAACAAATTGAATGAAATATCTGATGCAACAAAGTTTGGTTTGTTACTACTGTATGATATTCGCAGTCTTGCTCGAACTATGACTCACAATGCTAAGTGCACCGACTCGTTCACCGTACAGTCCTATGTTTTTAGCATAACTCTGAGCTACAAGGCACTCTCCTCCATCAGCAACAAACATNTCATGAAGGAAACTTGATTGCTGTTCAAACCAGTGAATGTAAACATCCCTATTTGCTTCACAATATGACTCCAGTCCCCTGGTGTGCCTGACAGTTTAATGCTTCGAGCGTAATGAGATTTCAGTAAATAGCATTAGCAACAGATTGATTCTTCACCTTTGGATTGTAATGCTTCGAAAAGTTGATGTCTCATGCTGATGATTCTATCAGCCATGCCTTTAAGCTCAGCTTTCCATTCATTGTACAACTCACTAAATGCATGTTATTTCATTTGAGACAAAAAACAAGCGTAGCGTAGCTGTAATCGTATGGTTCGAAGAGCATGTACCTGTCTTTCAATATGGTTGCAACGAGAGATGCACCGTGAATTGGAGGGTTGGAATACATAGGTCTAATCACCAATTTCAATTGGCTTTCAACTCTACTTGCAACATCTCCTGCTTTGCACACCTATAGGCACAACAAATTGAATGAAATATCTGATGCAACAAAGTTTGGTTTGTTACTACTGTATGATATTCGCAGTCTTGCTCGAACTATGACTCACAATGCTAAGTGCACCGACTCGTTCACCGTACAGTCCCATGTTTTTAGCATAACTCTGAGCTACAAGGCACTCTCCTCCATCAGCAACAAACATGCGAACAGACTCTGCATCTGAATCAAGGCTACCGCTTGCAAAGCCCTGATATAGAAGCATACGAATCGAATTTTAAATGAACAACATTGGCAAACTCATAACTGAATACCTGATATGCACTGTCAAAGAAGGGTAGCAATTTGTTTGATCGAATAAGCTGCCTGATATGTTCCCACTGGTCAGGTGTCGGGTCGACACCTGTTGGGTTGTGAGCACATGCGTGAAGTAGAACTATAGCACCAGAAGGTGCATTCCCAATATCTTCCATGAGTCCTATATAAAGAGATTTATTGTAATTGATTGAATTGAATGAAGAACAACATAAAATACAATGGTTTTATTCCCTTTTTTTTATTACGATTGTAAATATACACAATCATAATTAGAGAACAAGACCTGAAAAATCTAGGCCTCTTGTACTCGGATCATAATATCGGTAAGTCTTCACAGACAAACCGGCGATACTAAAAACCTTAATATGATTTCCCCATGTTGGCTGAGGGATGTATATGACTTTCTGCAACCACGATATGAAGTAGATTATCAAAATTCTTCCTCTGTAGTTATGAACAAACCAGAAACTTACTCCATGATAATGTTTTGCCAAAAACTCAGCTCCAACTCTTAAGGATCCAGTACCAGATAAACACTGAACAGTAGTCACCCTATTCTCCTGAATGGCTGGGCTGAATTTACAACAGTTAACAGAGAATTACTCACTTGAAAAGAATAATTTAAAACATTATAGTCAAACCATAGATAGAATTCAAAATTACTCATAATTTTATCTAGGTGCATTAAGAGCCAAGGCTTCAGAAAATCTTAACGAAACAAAAACATTAAAAGGAACACATATGCTTCTAAGGATTGCATCTACTTTCAAATAGATATCTCACAAAATCGAAGAGAAGGGATCAAAATTTCCTAGCATCATATACATGTTGCGCAAATAATATTTGGTTTTGAAAAAAATATATTCGGGACGACGGTTCCATTTGTTAATAAAGAGCAGATGCAATGCATTCCCCCAACAAGTGCAAATATAAAAATGTAAATATCATGTTCATGCTCATCGTTAACTACCTATTAGCTCCAAGTATGAGCTTTGCACTCAATTTGTTAAACTCCCCCAATCCAGTAATGGGAAGATACTCTTTCCCCCGTGAACTGAAAGATTTGAGAACCGAGCATCATAAAAGTGCTAAAAATATGAAGAACCACTATCATTTCATATGCCTTCACAACTTACCTATCATTCACCAACATTTGCTCTGCCTTTCTCACCACATTGAGAACAAGAGGTTTGCCTTCCTGCCAGTGAGAAAGTGCAGCTATGAAACCTTCACTTATGAACTTTATAAGTTTTGAAAATAATTAAATGTATCCTATTATAAAGTTTAACGGGAAAGGTATCAGACCTCAGTTCTGTATGCCCCAACGCCCAGATTCAACTTGATGGGGCTCTGATCTTTATTATAAGCAACAGTAACCTGTTTTAATCAAAATCCAGTATAAAAAATTAAATAAAATATAAAACATCAGTCCGATTTCATAGATCATTCCCGATTCCCACCTCGGAAAATCACAAGGAAGCTAATAAACATTTACTAGGGTATTCGATCAATAAAGAAAATAAGATGATTTTTTCTCAAGGATCCAGTGATACGTACACCCAAGATGGAATCTTCAGGAGCTTGGACAACACCAGCAAACACCGAATCCGCCATGACTAATACTCTTCGAGGTCGATAAGAAATGGGGTCACAGGATGAGAGAATGGATCTTCTATTCGTTGTTTGCCGAGTATTTCAACGCGTAGGGTTCTGGATAGAAATCGGATACCACTTTACCAGCACAAAGTTTTCACCTTTAAATCAATGGAGAAGGAAAATGGTTTATTTTTTTATGGCGCCTGCAAAGATAAAACTGTTGACGGATTCATCCATTTTTATTTTTCGAGGAAATAAGTTTTTTTTCAGACTAATAATTACACGTGGCAGATTGTATATCGCGGTCCCACATCGAAAAATAAAAAAAGTATAAAAAATAAAAAAATTTGTGCTCTTCCCATTTATTCTAGGTTGCACGGGTGCGGGTGCGGGGTGCAGGGTGCGGGGTGCAAGGGTGCGGGGTGTGCAAAATTTTACGAATCCAATTAAGGGTGCGCTGAGGGTGCGTTAATTTAAATTAATTAAACTATATATTAAATTATCTAGTAAACGCAATTTCTGGTGATATATGTGTATCTGTAATCTAAAAATATCGTCAAAACTCGAACATTTACATCATGTATAAAACTATGAAAAACTTTATAGAATACGACACACAAATATCAAAATATAAGATTCGAGTAAGATCATTTTTTCTGTATTTAATATATCAAAAGAATGTATGTATTACCCAATACATAAGATTATTCGTCAAATTAATTACTTATGATATCTCATATTCGATATAAGATACGCATTCTCAACAAAAAAAACGACTAAAACATCATTTGTTAAAACTTCAATGAGAAAATGACAAGCATCTATACTTGATAACTTTAAGTCTTTTATATCATTATTGCATAATGTTAAATATTTTAGTTTGAGTTTCTACTTTACCGAATAAATTACATAGTTCTACGTAGAAACTAAACTGATTATGTAAAAAAATGAACACGTTCATTACAGTTAACGAGTTAAATATCATAAAGTAACANTTTTATGGCGCCTGCAAAGATAAAACTGTTGACGGATTCATACATTTTTATTTTTCGAGGAAATAAGTTTTTTTTCAGACTAATAATTACACGTGGCAGATTGTATATTCGCGGTCCCACATCGAAGAATAAAAAAAGTATAAAAAATAAAAAAATTTGTGCTCTTCCCATTTATTTGATAAGATTTTAAAAATAATTATTATATGATTATATATATTTGTATTTTAGACAATTCTATTGTAAATCACGTCACAAAATTATGATTATAGTATACATGTATTTCGACAATATCATTCTATATTGTAACCTAATATCCATTCACATGACATTCGATATAAAAATATATTATATATAATGTTTTCTCTCTCCAACTATACTACTATTTAGCCAATAGTTTACTAATATAGATTATTCTACAATTTTCATAGCAAACATTAATTAGGGTTTCCATGATATTTAGCATAATTTTTCCATTTGTGCTATTTTGAAGGAGTTTTTTGTACGAAATCCGACCAATTAGGGTTTCGGTTCTGCTGGGGTTCCGTCGGCCGCCGAGAGTGAATGGGAACACAGCGGAATGATCAACCGACACATCGCCAGCCTCTGTTAAGCAGTCTCGTCATTGGCCCAACTCACCGTGACTTATCCGTGGGCAATGGAGATGTAGACGGAGTTGGCGTCAATTCCGAATCTGGCGAGGCTCGCCTACATCAGAATTCTTTGACTTGCCACGATCGCCACGATTTTCGTGGTCGGCTTCTGTTTCTTTTTTGGATTCCGGGCATTTAGTGATGGTGCATTGTGCATACTGTTCTCAATTGACAAACTTTCTGAATCTTAATATCGTCTATTTTTTAAGTAATTTTATCTTTGAATGATTTATAAATTGCGTAGAAATTTCACTGTGATATATGAAAAATTGATCATTTCCATGGTTCCTTGAAACTTGAATGTAATGTAGAATTTAAATACTCAATCTTGTTGTATTGGTGCCTACATGAGTGTAATATAGAATTATTAGTATGGTCAATTGTCAACGCTTCCGGCATAATTTAAGTGTTTGGGATTTCCTGCGTTGCATAGTGCTTCAAAATAGAAGCATATTTCTTGGTGGCATCTACTTATGTATTTGTGGATTCACTGAATTCTTCCAGGGCACAGAATACAAGCAAGTACTCTTTCTCCCATACATCATAGTTCGAGGCTGGAACGCACTGTCACTACAACAAGGAATCATGGAATGAACAATAGGAGAGATTCTGCTAGAGATCGTGATTATTCGCCCTCTTGCAGCCGGTCAAGAGACTTCAGGTCTGATAGTCGATCTGCTCATGCTCATGCCCCTGGACCAATAAGAGGTGAGGGACTTTCCCAAAAAAATTCTAATGTGCGTCCAAGAGAAGGAGATTGGATTTGCTCAGACCCCTTGTGAGTTACCATTTTATTCAACTAATGATTTATTGTTTCTCAATCATAGAACACCATATTTTTCATTGTTATTGAGTCTCTCCCATCTGGCAGATGTAATAACTTGAATTTTGCAAGGAGAGAGCGCTGCCACAGCTGTAATAAGCCCCATTATGCACCACCATCAACAAGTCCTAGGAGAGGTTATCCATATGCCCCTTCAGCTTTCATGGTTTCTTCTCCTTCTAGGCTGGTTAATGCTGGATACCGGTCTTCTCCTCGTAGTTTTCAGAGGGATATTACTCCTAAAAGACATGAAGACAGATTTGCTGCTTCATTTTTAAGGTTTCATAGACAAGATTATCTTAGTAATGATCCCCGGTACAGGTACAGGCACAACAGGTATGATAGACCATTACCAGCTAGTGATGACTATTTCTATGACAGGAGAGATTATCAGAGGCAGGTATCTCCATCTCCATCTCCAGCAGTAGCATCTCATGACTTGCCTTCATATAGTCGAGATAGAGACCGATCTCCGGCGAGATTTTGGCCTGCACCCAAGAAATACCGTCATGACGTATACTTGGATCATCGTCGGGATGACCGCAGATTTTAAAAGCCAGTTATCTTAAGCTCCATATATGCGCTGCTGCATTTGGGAGCAACCCGTGTTGTTTTGTTGCAATTCTCAGGGAACATCTCACCGCGGACTAGAGAATTGAAACAGAACATTCAGAACGCAGAATCATTTTGTTTGTTTTCTTTTATGAAGAATAGTCGCGCTAAGCATAACGAGGCGGTTGTATCCTAATGTGTCTATAACAATGAGGGCATTATGTAAATCTCGAATGTTTCTGCCACGATCTTCAATCGCTGAAAATTGAACACATGCGCACAATACTGATTCAAGTGATTGTCTTTGCAGAAAACAAATGAGAGGAGATAATATGAAGATCAAACCTATGTATCAGATGAATGATTTGATTGCACTTTTACCCAATGGCATTACCATCTAATATCTTGAGGTCAAATAGATAAGAATGAAGCCAGAATATGAAGGGATTTTTACCTTGCAATTCTGGATCAATAAAATGCTTCCACCAAAAACTGAAGGAACACGATACTTTCATCATACAAACAGTTTCTTATCTAACTTGGCAGGCAGAGGGGCCACCAGGTGAGCCATTCGGAATAGGGGATCCGCAACCGATGGTTCCTACTGTGGCAGCCAATCGTCGATGCACT
Organism: Utricularia reniformis; assembly: GCA_009725065.1. Classification (NCBI taxonomy): domain Eukaryota; kingdom Viridiplantae; phylum Streptophyta; class Magnoliopsida; order Lamiales; family Lentibulariaceae; genus Utricularia; species Utricularia reniformis. Next base: position 25,173 of record RWGZ01001697.1, on the reverse strand, counting down.
CGGTAATCAGGAATCCTTCTAGTAACAAAGGGAGTGTTGCTACATAGGAGAGTTGGAGCTGATGATGATGAGATTTCATAATTACCATCACATTGTAATGGTTCTAATGTCTCCACCACGTCGCTCATCAAAGGTCTTGCTTTTGGGTTTTGGCTCAGACAATAATATGCNAGTGAAACAAATATGTAATCAAATATATCCAAATTGAGGAACAATAGTAACAACACATTCACATGTACCTCACAAATTTATATACAACCACGAATTTATGGTGCATTGAGACATTGAGCTTGTTTGGTTTTCAGGTGGCTGCAGCGGTGCAGTCACCGCACTGTGATTTTTTTCGACTGAACCAAACGATCCAAGAATTATGGTTGTCGTACCGGAAATTTTCGCGGTTATGTGGCCATACCCATATACGTATGGCGAATCGATCGCGCTTTGGTTATTTACTATATTACCATTCACACTCACATTAATTACTTTCTAACCTAACCCTAATTAAAACGATTTGAGTTGGGCATTGTTCTTTCTTCCAAATCTAAGAAATTTCTTCTAAAAAGCTCTACGAATCTATGTTTCTGGTTTCATTTATAAGGTATTTTATTTGATTTTATGCATTTACAAGCTCTGCGAATCCGTGTTTCTTTTTTATGCTTCTGTGAATTTGTGCGAATTAATGATAGATGTGAATTTGAGTTGGGTCTGTTGATGGGGGAAATTGGGAAGATTTATGCAAACTGTGGCATATTAGTTTAACAATGAAATGTTTCGGCTAAGTTGCAAATGTAACTCAACTTTTCTGAGGGAAATTGCGAAGATTGTTCTATGGCCCGCAAACAACCACAAAAAAGCAGTCAATTAAAAATGTGTTTCTGAAAAGGCTAACAAGACACAACTTTTCTTGTTACACTTCACTGAGACTTAGAGTGATCCCCCCACCCACAACACAAAACTCATACTAACGACCTATATCTTCTTTCTATTTTAAGATGTACATTTGATTCACATTTTTTATTATATGTTTAAGTTTGCGTTTGCTTGCACTTATTCATCCATTGGATTGAAACATTTTTTTGCGTATATTGGAATATATCATATCCTTCTATGGATTTTAGCTTCTTGTTCCAGTGGGCTTTTGCTATTTCTGCAGCAGGTGTGTAACTTTGAATAACGAATGTGAATCAAAAGTAACGAAAGAATAAAAAATCAAAGGAAACTGAGCTAAACGTATTAGACTCGATTTTTTCATTATTTTCTTGAATGGAACATATCATATCAGTTTTTTTAGTTATGAACTAAACATATCACATTCGATTTTTTTTCTTTATTTTTCTATATAGTTATTGTGTCAAGATCTTGCTTACTAATATATTTAAAGTATTTTTAACAATATTTTGAATTGTTAATATGATGTTAGAGGTGTTAATGAAAGTGTTTTTTGACGGACTATAGAAAAAATGGAGAATTTAGACGGTAACATCTCAAAAATTAAAAGTGTAGCAACTTGAGATAGACGGTTAACAGAGACATTTGTTCGATTATGTACTGCAGAAGTTATTAAAGGAAATAGGTCTGGTACTTATTAAAGATTGGGTTATTTGCTTGAATCTAAGAAAGAAAGCATCCGGTTTAGGGATGGAAATCGATGGGAATACTGTGGTGGCTGATTCTGCTTGGTGGGATGCAATTGAAGAGGTATGTTTAACTTATAAAACGAATATTTCATTAAATTTCATGTTCTAGGTAATCACTCTCAAACATGTGCAATACATGAAGATAAAAGATATGTAAAGTTTCGTAATAATGGACCATATGGAGAAGAGGATCAAAGAATTATGTTCAGTGATGTTGTGGCTACTGATGAGTACATCTACACATCAGCCGAAACAGCACCGTCACCGGGTTTGGATAGAAACAGAGCGTCATATGAAATTGTTGGGGGAAATTGGGAAGATCTAGAAGATCTATTCACTAGTGATACACAAGGCGTATAAGTAGATGTATCTCCTAAAATTGATTCTAGTTATGCTGGACTGTCTACTAAAGAAACAAAAGCGAATAAAAAGAAGAGAATGAATATTGAGTGCATGAACTCAATGAAGGACTTGGCTAATTCAATAGATAAATTAGCTTCCATGGATCCAGAGTTTGAACAAATTGATAGATGTATTAAACTTCTAAATGAACTACATAGTGTTGTGGTTGATAATCAATTATACTATGATGCAATAAAGACATTTAAAACAACTTTCAATAGGACAGTATTCTTAGGAATGCCATCTGTCGAACAGAAATTGGAATGGTTGCACTTGGAATTGAGTGGTGGCTTTTGATAATTCGACTAATACTTTCAGCTTACATGCAAATGTAGTATGTTTGACACTTTATTCAATTTGATGTTGAGTGACTATTGCTGGTTTGAATTGCTACTTTTAATATTGTTAGTTTTATGTTGTGTACTTGTTTGTCTAATATCTTGATATATATATATGTATATATAGGTATACATGACGATATGGAAATCGTTGGCGAAAACAGAAAAGCAAAAAATTTAAAAAAAGAATTGTCTCAACAATTGGACATATTGCTTATGAAGTAGGACTTCATTCACATTACTCAAGAGTTAGTACACAAATTCCACAAAATAACAGAGATTACAGTGGAGCTCGATGGTTAAAACACATATTGGAAGGACACCGGAGAGAATGTCACAATAATTTTAAGATGAAGTCGAATGTGTTCCACAAGTTATGTGTGTTGCTTCATGATCAATATGGTCTTAATCAAATAGGTAGTTGTTCTGTGCATGAACAATTAACAATTTTCATGCTTATTGTAGGTTTGGGAGTACCTCGTAGAGGTCCTGCTACAACAAACCTACAACGGTCAAGTTACACGGTACAAAGATCATTCAATGTCGTTTTGAATGCTTGTGTTCAGATGTCTAGGGACTGGATACGTCACTTTCATGACCCCAATCAACCCCAACCTCGTTTAGAAAGTAATTCATTGGCTTGGCCATTCTTCAATGTAAAAATCCAGATTGTAAAAATTATGAGAAAATAACATATGTAGTCCTCATACTTTGATGATTTTGGTAAATTTGGTCCCCAAATTTTAATTTGACATTTAAAATCCCCAAAGTTTCATGATTTGACATATTTGGGGATTAGTTTTACGAAAATTTGACATATTGATGTCGTTTTTTTATAGGATTGTATTGGGTGTATCGATAGAACACATATTCTTGCACGTGTCCTAGATGACAAGAAGCGTCAATGGATAGGACGAGATGGATATCCATCGCAAAATATCATGGTCATTTGTGATTTCGATTTCAATATTACTTATGTGTAGCTAGTGCAGAGGGGTCACAACATGATTCTCGAATACTTCGGGAGACTATGCAGGATAAACGAAGAAAATTTACCGTCCCACCGGAAAGTAAATATAAATTTTGCAAACTAAATTTATTCACGGATCATCTAAATGTTATTTTTTTGTAGGTAAATATTACTTAGNAGACAATAGAAAAAATGAAAAATTTAGATGGTAACATCTCAAAAATTAAAAATGTAGCAACTTGGGATAGACGATTAATAGAGACATTTGTTCGATTATGTGCTGCGGAAGATATTAAAGGAAATATGTCTGGTACTTGTTTGAATAAGGTGGGTTGGAAAAATGTTGTCACAGAATTTCATAACACGACAGGTGTAAACTATTCTAGAGAAAAACTCAAAAACCGTTGGAATACACTAAAGAAAGATTGAGTTATTTGGTTGAATCTAAGAAAGAAAGCATCCGGTTTAGAGATGGAAATCGATGGGAATACTGTGGTGGCTGATTCTGCTTGGTGGGATGCAGGTGAAGAGGTATGCTTAACTTATAAAATGAATATTTCATTAAATTTCATGTTCCAGGTAATCACTCCCAAACATGTGCAATGCAGGAAGATAAAAGATATGTAAAGTTTTATAATAATGGACCATATGGAGAAGAGGATCAAAGATACATCAGCCGAAACAGCACCGTCACAGGGCTTGGATAGAAACAGATCGTCATATGAAGTTGATGGGGAAATTGGGAAGATCTAGAAGATCTATTCACTGGTGATACACAAGGCGTACAAGTAGATGTATCTCCTAAAATAGGTTCTAGTTATGTTGGACTGCCTACTAAAACAACAAAAGCGAAAAAAAAAGAAAGAATATTGAGTGCATGGACTCAATGAAGGACTTGGCTAATTCAATGGATAAATTAGCTTCCATGGATCCAAAGTTTGAGCAGATTGATAGATGCATTAAATTTCTAAATGAATTCCATGGGGTTGTGGTTGGTAGTCAATTCTACTATGATGCAATAAAGATATTTAAAACAACTTTCAATAGGGCAGTCTTCTTAGGAATGCCCTCTGTTAAACAGAAATTGGAATTGTTGCACTTGGAATTGAGTGGTGGCTCTTGATAATTCGACTAATACTTTCAGCTTACATGCAAATGTAGTATGTTTGACACTTTAATCAATTTGATGCTGAGTGATTATTGCTTGTTTGAATTGTGACTTTTAATATTGCTAGTTTTATGTTGTGTACTTGTTTGTCTAATATATTGCTATATATATGTACATATAGGTATACATGAGTGCATAGAAATCGTTGGCGAAAACAGAAAAGCAAAAAATTAAAAAAAGAATTGCCTCAACAATTGGACATATTGTTTATGAAGTAGGACTTCATTCACATTACGCAAGAGTTAGTACACAAATTCCACAAAATAACAGAGATTACAGTGGAGCTCAATGGTTAAAACACATATTGGAAGGACATTGGAGAGAATGTCACAATAATTTTAGGATGAAGTCACATGTGTTCCATAAGTTATGTGTATTGCTTCATGATCAATATGGTCTTCATCAAATAGGTAGTTGTTCATGAACAATTAGCAACTTTCATGCTTATTGTAGGTTTGAAGTACCTCGTAGAGGTCCTACTACAATAGACCTACAACGGTCAAGTTACACAGTACAAAGATCATTCAAGGCCGTTTTGAATGTTTGTGTTCAGATGTCTAGGGACTGGATACGTCACTTTCATGACCCCAATCAACCCCAACCTCGTTTAGAAAGTAATTCATTGGCTTGGCCATTCTTCAATGTAAAAATCCAGATTGTAAAAATTATGAGAAAATAACATATGTAGTCCTCATACTTTGATGATTTTGGTAAATTTGGTCCCCAAATTTTAATTTGACATTTAAAATCCCCAAAGTTTCATGATTTGACATATTTGGGGATTAGTTTTACGAAAATTTGACATATTGATGTCGTTTTTTTATAGGATTGTATTGGGTGTATCGATAGAACACATATTCTTGCACGTGTCCTAGATGACAAGAAGCGTCAATGGATAGGACGAGATGGATATCCATCGCAAAATATCATGGTCATTTGTGAATTCGATTTCAATATTACTTAAGTGTAGCTAGTGCAGAGGGGTCACAACATGATTCTCGAATACTTCGGGAGACTATGCAGGATAAACGAAGAAAATTTACCGTCCCACCGGAAAGTAAATATAAATTTTGCAAACTAAATTTATTCACGGATCATCTAAATGTTATTTTTTTGTAGGTAAATATTACTTAATTGACTCTGAATATCCAAATGTGAAAGGATTCTTAGCACCATATCGGGGAAAGCGGTACCATCTACAACAATTTAATACCCACAACTATCGGAGTCCCGATGAGGTTTTCAATCACCGACATTCTCATCTGCGATCCATAGTTGAACGGACAATAGGTATGTGGAAGAATAAATTTTGAGGTGTTACAAATATTAGAAGAGGAACCATCATTCAGATGCAACTAGCACTTGTTCCGGCCACCATGGCTATCCACAATTTCATTCGACAAGTTGACCGAATGGATCCAACATTTCAAGATTTAGAAAACGATGAGATTCGAGCAAATGATAATGCCGAGATGGAACGTAATGTCGAGGATGATGTGAATGATAGATTGATTAATGAAGTTAGAGATGAAATTTGTGAAACGATCGTAAAATCGATGTCGACCGCCCATTGTGGACGCTACCGCCCATTGTAATCTATGAATATTTTTAATACTTTTTCATTGAAATATATGTATTTCAATATATTTTAGTATTTATTTGATATTAATGTATTTATAACAAATATAGTAACATAAGATTTAAAATAGATATTTTATTAAATTATGGTAAGATCATCGCAATTTTTGCAAATAGTTTTCTAAATTACAATCATAATTATCATGATCATCTCACCGTACGATGCGATCACCACACCTCACAGTGATTTTGAAAAACTAAACCAAATAACACCATTGTATGACATTATATCTTTCATGTGTAAAAGGAAAATAATTTAATTTAGTATCAAAATTATTCTTCAAATAAAGGAATTTATTTTATTTTAACAACAATTATTTTTTCATTAATCCCACATTCGTTAGTTACTGAATACTGATAGATCGATTGATTAGGGTTTTGCGATTTGGAAATGAAACAAAGGTGAATGAGTTAATCTCGCTTCTGCTAAAATGGATTCAGCTTTATTTGATTATGGCTTGTTTGTAGTTTCTGGTCGCTTAACTCCATCCTGCGTCCGCCAATTTTCCAGACAAACCGTCGCATTCTTTCGTTTACACTTCTATTGATCGCCGGTGTGAGCTTTCGCCTTGTTTTACATCTATTAAACGGTTTTTGTGTTCGAATGCAACTATGAGCATTAACCAATACATTGCGGAGGTTGATCTTAATACCACGAACGAACAATGCAAGAGTTAAGGGGGGAGGGTCACAACTGTTTCTTATATTTTTTCTCACGCTTGATATCTTTTCCTACTCTGCCTTTTTTTATCTCTGAGATGATTAAGACGTAATTCCTTATTCTAATAATGCGTTTTTTACAGCCTATCTCGTGGATAAGGTTCATTTTGCTCATTTGGACTGGTGCGGGATTGATATAGTATTATGACAGCGAAAGAAGGCGGCATATTGAAGGTTAGATTGCTATGGTGAGTTGGGTGGGTCCTTAAGCCTAAGTAGCGTTAACTCAGCATATGTAAGGTTATAGCCTGATTTATTTTGCTGTCACACGGTTTTAAAGTTAGATTTTTTATCCGTTTTTGGCATTGGATCCTTTCTCATTTTTTATATTTACTAAGAATATGTGATTCTATTTCACTGNCTAGGGAAGTAAGAAAAGTTTGATGATCAATCCCGCTCATATATACAAGTTTTCATAATCGAATAATCAATCCAAAGGCAAAGCAAAGCACACAGATTTTTATCACAGTTCATAGAAGAATCCACATGTTCAAATGACATATTAGAAGAAGACTTGTCATTGCATCTGTAAATAAATGCACTCACGGTAATGAATGATAAAGGAATACTCTTACAGTGTAATTAAAGTCCCTGGTCAATGAGATAATCACCAATCCTCTCAACAATCATGTTGCATTGACCTGGAGTCATTGGCTCATCATAGATGCCAATGATAATGGCCATGCCGGTTTTCTTTATTGTAGCTCCCCCGGATCCCTAAAACCAAATTGTTAAATCAATATAACAACACAATGCAAAGAATCATGTGTACAAAGAAGTCGGGAAAGGGAAAATCTCCTTTGGGTTTTTGATTGATTCAATTAATAATCTTTACAATTGTACCTGAGTCCTATATATATACACATCCTCATTATTCACTAACTAAAATATCTAGTAGATACGTATTATTTAGTATATCGAATATAAGATATATTCGATATATTTACTTTCCAACAAAAGCATTTATGGGAAACACATAAGAGACTAATTACTAGACATCTTAATGAGCCAGCACTCAAGAGCATCAAAAGTGTTATTCTTGCAAATATCAATATGCTCATCTTAATTAGAAAAAGGGAATTGAATCGAAATGGGATAATAATAGCTGAGAAAAAAATGATAGTTTTATTGATTCGAAAGAAGGAACCATACCTTCTTCCCTCGAATGACAGCCCCATGCTCGCCTTGAATCACCATGTATTTAGTTCTACCAACGTACAATCCAGTAGGGGCTAATGTTCCTGGACTTTCAAAGTCACCCATTATACCAGTTATCTCATCCTGAAAGACCTGCATTACCAATGATTCAAAACATAAACCATATCTTCATGTCATATAGAAACAAAAAGCACAACTTTAAAGTTAGTTGAAGCAAATTTTCCTATTTCGAGTTCAAAATACAAATTAAGAACTAAATCAGTGTAACTTAAACCTATTAAATCAAGATCGAGCAAATTAAGCACGCTAAGAATAGATCTGGAAACCAGATCAGGGAGAAGGCATACTGCTAGAACAAAGTAATCATGAATCATCCATCTTTCAAAACTCAGATGGATCAAACTACTTCATAATTATTGAATTTCTATTCCAGTCAAACTATTCAAAAAGTATAGATCCATAGGAAACAGATTAAATGATTAAAAAATCGCAAATGTAAAACTAACGAATGCGGACCTCTGGGAAGGTTGAGCTCTGAGCCCAGACGCTGCCGTCATGGCCAATAATGGCGGAGGCGGTAAGGTGAGCGCCGTCAAAATCGGCCATCAAATGATCGTCGATATACGATTGCCACGACATGTTTAAGAACCAAACAAGAGATTCCGCGCTGCTGTGCAGAAAAAAAAGTTCAGTGACGAGCGTTTTGTTGCAAATGAAATCATCTTGACTGCAAAAGACTCTTTTACCCTCCCGTTTACTTTGTTTCTTTCTAAATAAAATCAGATCTTTCAAATTCAAAATTTTGTTGAATCGCAGCCGTTGGTCTGGTCGGATCATCAACAGAAACGGAATATTGAGTGGGCCCCATAATGACCTAATTTGCAATTATAAACTGTCACGGAAAACATTTAAATTTTATTATTTCCCTCTTAATCTTTTGTTCTTTCAAAATTGTTCACCGACTAAAACCCGATTTGGTGAAGAAATACGAGCAAGAAAACGCAGACTTCGTCTTCCCGCCCTAGTTTCTGCTTCTGATTTTTTGTAAATTCTCAAATTGTGACGGGGGAAGGGTCTAGAACGATGAATTTGGAAGAATTAATGGAGTATGAGAAGAAAATGGTTGATTTATTGAAAGATGAGAAGGATATAGTTAGTTTGAAGCATTTTATTCAGCAGTCGGACGCGCTCCTTAATCAATGCGAAAAGGACTTGAATCAAACGCAGAACTCGATTGAAGGTTTGTTTTATTAAGAATTCTACAGATATTGGGAAACTAGAGTAGAATACCTCTATTCTCACGCTAGGAAAACGAACATTTTTGGCAGCAATGTCAAATTGAATTGCTTGCCATATTGGGTGTGTTATTTTACTATTTTGGTTTTCTTGATAGCTGATAAATGTCCCAGGGTATGAACAGAAGATTGATTCATGTAAACATTTTTCATCATCCCTGGAAAATGTGAGTGATTATGATCAAGAACTGGCGGTGCTCAAAAGGGAGCTGGAACAGGAGCAACAGTTAGAGCTAACACTCAGAAAAGAGCTTAAATATGTCTCAATACTTGTTTGGTTACACATTTCTTACTTTATTCCAGCATCTAACTGCTTCTCTTGACATGAACACAGAGATTTTCGATGAAATAGAGGACCTCAAGGGGCAACGTGTATCCATTGAAGAACAAAAACTTACAATGAAGAAGATGGAGCGAGATGCATTGAGACTTGAGTAATGAATCTTCCCACTTTGTTAATTTGCATTGCCCTCTGGAGAAGTAATCATGAATATCATTCTTCCTTTTTCTTTTCTTTGCAGAAGTAAGTTGTCAATGTATGCTTCTGTCACAAGAATCATACCAAACATGGAAGATCCATCTGTAATATCTGGCAGTATCCTTTTTCATTTGAACAGTTATATTTACTCAACATATCTATGTAGCGTATTTTCCATTTAACTTTTGGATCCTAGATATTGTTGACAGAGATAAGAAAGATGTCGAAAAATTTGTGCTTGATTCCCACAAGATGTCTTCATTTGATCTCTGTGACAATATATGGAAGTTGATTGATTAACTCTTGTTTAATGTAGATTATGATCTGTATCTTGTTCCTTGATTTATATGGGCTATGACTATTTCCTCAAGTATTTGCTTCTTGTCACATGCTAATTCTTTAGGGGCATGGCATGCTTTAGTAAATAGTTTCGCATATAAAGTCTTGTTGCTTTTGTTTTAACAAAGTATCAACAATCTATACTGAATAATTATGTGCAGGTTTAGTCCAGATTCCATGAAGAGATTTCATGTGCGTAATACACAACGCATTTGAAGTTTGTTGTAGGAGCAAAATGAATAAAGATTTATAGTTCCATTTGAATTTTGATGCACTTTATTTTAACATTGGCATCATAATAACATTTAGGAAAATGGTATTCTGAATCTTCTCATTCTGCTATTGTTTGTTATGTTTTACATGTTCTGCAGTGCATCGAAGTAACGTTCACCTTCTCATTCAACTCTATAAACTCAAGTGTTTATATTTAACGCATCCCACAAGCCATGTAACCGGCCCAGTTTTATATAATATTGTGCATGTAACAGAATAACTATTGAGTAATGATCTCTAGGTATTATTATTAAAACAAAAAGACGTAGTATATTGAACTGGACCTAGACAAGTGAGCCGGAGCAGATTGGATTATGCCTTGGAAGCGATGGGAGGTTGAGAAATGGAAGCCGCAGCGGGTGCACTACCGGCGACAAACGATAAGAAGCCAGAAAAGCTGCCTTCCTGCTGGTGATGTTCGTCAAGGAACAAGTCTTCAGGAGTTCTGAAAGCGCCGTGGCAGCAAACAATTACGGTTCCTATCATTAGGGCAGTGATAAGAACGGATACGACGTTGGTGAGGAAGACGATAATGAAGGATGAGATTATTAAGAAAATAACGATTTCGAAATCGGAAAATCGGTGACCGCAGAATGTTATTGGTGGATCAGATGGATGACGGAGGAAAAAGAGGAATAGCCAGGCGACGAGGAGGCCGGTTATCAGGATTATGGAGGTCGGATTTGTCACAAGGGAAATTGCGAGTATCGCCGCAGCTACGATGAGGTAATTGACGCGAAAATAGGTGTAATTCTTGCTTAATCTTGCCGTTGCTTCTGATAGCGATTCTGGCTTAGAGAAGGCTGATCGATCAAGAAGTTCCTTCCATGGGCGTCGGTCGCCAAGACCGGATCGTACGATGTTTGAAACATTTGAGAAAAATGCTCTTGATGGAGAAGAATAAGTCACTTGTTGGCCATCGGAATTTAGAGCTGGGGCTATTGCTGGTGCAGGGTCAGGATTAGAGATCGGAAGGATCGCAGGTGAGGATTTTTCCGCCATTTTTGTAAGTCAAGAAGTCTCCAGGGAGATGAAACTAAACTTACATATATTCATTAAGATTTGTTGACTTTGTTTTGCTTAACTAAAACGTTTTTGTTATTGATTTGTGGCTTAGGGAAATCTCAGCAATGGATCATAAATGTCAACCACAAATTCCTTCAATTTCTTTAGGTAAAAATAGAATCTTTTTTAATACATCTACGAGATCTATAAAACATTTGCAATGCATAAATCATGTTGAATTCACTGAATCTTAGGTAACAAATAGGGCCAAACAATTACATTGTCGTTTTGGCAACATTGTTTTAGTTGAAAACTTAATCTGAAAGTGATTGATCCTTGTGCTCTTTGACCCGTATTTTTATTGTCTACTGCTGCATTCTGATTTCCTACCTCTTACTGCAAATGCAGGTTAAACGAATTTTGATCCTGAAGTGCTTGCAGTTGCACACCAGTATTGTTGCTCATGAAACCATAATTGTTGATGCCACTTCCTCGTGCAGGTGGAACATCATGATTGTGTTTTCCTTCGTATGTAGTGATCACTGCACCCGGATCTTGAAAAGCTCGTTCGACAAGTTTCCTAACTGGACAGCCATTGGATGTGCATTTGTAATAGCTCCTGTGGTAAGGTTAGCAAGAAGTATATGAGTTTTAAGTTCCAAAGGAGAAGATGGAGGAATTTGAGTTTTACCTTGGATTGGGATTTCCCTTGACCACTTTCTGTCCATACTTTCTCCATCTATAACCATCATCAAGAATGTCTATTTCACTTGTGGTTTGAACCACAATTCTCGGCTCTCGAATAGTGCTCCCCCCTGAAGCAGATACTCTTTCAAATTCGTTGTCGCCCATCTTCCTACGAACACAACAATCATTCGAACCTTATTTTTTATATATATTCTTTCGTGGGTATGCATGATTATAGCATATGAAACATTCTCATAATCATTTCAGGTATGCGGCTTACCATCGCTTTGAATCCAGCTCATTGTTATATATGTTCATAGAGGAGTAACCTGGCATTACGAAGTCATCATCACCAAAAGAGAGCCATGAGTTATCAGTTGAAGAATTTACTGCATTTCCAACAGGTAAAATGCTTGATTGACTATTGATTTGAAGGTTATATGAAGAAGTTAACGACGTTCTTCGTGTTGATTGTGGCTTAGGATGACTGTGTGTTCCTTTGTACACTATTTCAGTAATATGTCCATCCCCATTAATCTCTACTTTCTTCTTGGTAGGACAATTTGGTAAAGCACACTTATAGTAACTTCGTGGATTCTCACTTCCTTTAACCTGTTTTTGTCCATACTTCCTCCAGTTATACCCGTCGTATGATTTTCCATACGGCGGCTTCAGTGGATTATCGTAAACTCCCCCGTAAACACTTTGAAATGGTATTTTCTCTGGTGTAGAATATTCGCCTCCATTGTTCACTAACTCCTCCATTTTATTTCCCTGATAATGATCATTATATGCAGGGAATAAGAAGAACATTTCACAATCACAGGCAAAAACATGAGAATAACATACCATGTGATTCATTCCAGAAACTGCAACGGAACCGGCCAAAGTCGAACAAACCTGAGGTAAGAAAGTTGATTATAGAATTGAAAACATGAAGATGAGAATGAGTTTAGAATGATCGTTACAGTGAAATTGTTGGGATTTTGAGAATACATAGCTTTTTGTGTTAATGGAAAAATGAAGGGGANTAGGGAAATCTCAGCAATGGATCATAAATGTCAACCACAAATTCCTTCAATTTTTTTAGGTAAAAATAGAATCTTTTTTAATACATCTACAAGATCTATAAAACATTTGCAATGCATAAATCATGTTGAATTCACTGAATCTTAGGTAACAAATAGGGCCAAACAATTACATTGTCGTTTTGGCAACATTGTTTTAGTTGAAAACTTAATCTGAAAGTGATTGATCCTTGTGCTCTTTGACCCGTATTTTTATTGTCTACTGCTGCATTCTGATTTCCTACCTCTTACTGCAAATGCAGGTTAAACGAATTTTGATCCTGAAGTGCTTGCAGTTGCACACCAGTATTGTTGCTCATGAAACCATAATTGTTGATGCCACTTCCTCGTGCAGGTGGAACATCATGATTGTGTTTTCCTTCGTATGTAGTGATCACTGCTCCCGGATCTTGAAAAGCTCGTTCGACAAGTTTCCTAACTGGACAGCCATTGGATGTGCATTTGTAATAGCTCCTGTGGTAAGGTTAGCAAGAAGTATATGAGTTTTAAGTTCCAAAGGAGAAGATGGAGGAATTTGAGTTTTACCTTGGATTGGGATTTCCCTTGACCACTTTCTGTCCATACTTTCTCCATCTATAACCATCATCAAGAATGTCTATTTCACTTGTGGTTTGAACCACAATTCTCGGCTCTCGAATAGTGCTCCCCCCTGAAGCAGATACTCTTTCAAATTCGTTGTCGCCCATCTTCCTACGAACACAACAATCATTTGAACCTTATTTTTTATATATATTCTTTCGTGGGTATGCATGATTATAGCATATGAAACATTCTCATAATCATTTCAGGTATGCGGCTTACCATCGCTTTGAATCCAGCTCATTGTTATATATGTTCATAGAGGAGTAACCTGGCATTACGAAGTCATCATCACCAAAAGAGAGCCATGAGTTATCAGTTGAAGAATTTACTGCATTTCCAACAGGTAAAATGCTTGATTGACTATTGATTTGAAGGTTATATGAAGAAGTTAACGACGTTCTTCGTGTTGATTGTGGCTTAGGATGACTGTGTGTTCCTTTGTACACTATTTCAGTAATATGTCCATCCCCATTAATCTCTACTTTCTTCTTGGTAGGACAATTTGGTAAAGCACACTTATAGTAACTTCGTGGATTCTCACTTCCTTTAACCTGTTTTTGTCCATACTTCCTCCAGTTATACCCGTCGTATGATTTTCCATACGGCGGCTTCAGTGGATTATCGTAAACTCCCCCGTAAACACTTTGAAATGGTATTTTCTCTGGTGTAGAATATTCGCCTCCATTGTTCACTAACTCCTCCATTTTATTTCCCTGATAATGATCATTATATGCAGGGAATAAGAAGAACATTTCACAATCACAGGCAAAAACATGAGAATAACATACCATGTGATTCATTCCAGAAACTGCAACGGAACCGGCCAAAGTCGAACAAACCTGAGGTAAGAAAGTTGATTATAGAATTGAAAACATGAAGATGAGAATGAGTTTAGAATGATCGTTACAGTGAAATTGTTGGGATTTTGAGAATACATAGCTTTTTGTGTTAATGGAAAAATGAAGGGGAGATAATGTTGTGAATTTGAATGAGAAAATGGCAGCCATTAGATGCTTACATAACTTCCTCCCAAGAAGGTTCTAA
>RWGZ01001696.1:0-41633 GCA_009725065.1 Utricularia reniformis | reverse complement strand
ACTGCTCTCCCCAGCCCAATAAAGATGTCTTTATTTGTATGTTTCACTGAAATTAAAATTCGTGCTTCAAATACTCTTTTTTACATAGTTTTAGTTATTACTCTCCCAAGCCGAAATGTCATTTCTATCTCTGTCACCATGTTAAAATTTACACTTCCTTGAAACTAGCGTGTGGTTTGTATTTGGTGTTAACATAAGTCTTCATCAGGTCTTTCTTATGTTCTTATTTTTGAAAGAGTAGCAATAGTTCGTGATTCTAGCCTTTATTGTTCTTCAGAGGTTTAGTTTTATATAACACTCTTATGCATGCTACTTAAATATTCAGCAAACGAATGGGAAGCAACGAAGGACTCTGTACAGCCTCTTGGTACGCCGTTTACACAGGCTTTGTCGAGGAAATCTGGGGCTCAAGTTCGATCAGCAACTAGTGGGTCATCTGGAGAGCTATCTGATTACGATGAAGTTGATGGAGAAACTGAGGAAACTCAGAATATGGATCCTACAGATGCAAAACGAATGAGAAGGTAATTAGCTGCCTTCACGAGTTGGTGCATATTGTTGCTAATTTTATAGTTTCAAATCATGCTCGAAATTTATGCATTTTTAATGCTTTACAGAATGCTTTCAAATAGAGAATCAGCTCGACGTTCAAGAAGGAGAAAGCAGGCTCATTTGTCTGAGCTTGAGACACAAGTATTTTAGAAGCTATTTTGATCCATTTTTACTTGAAATCTTGCAATATGTGAATGTCAATTATTTGTTTAGGTGTCAGAGTTAAGGGGTGAAAATTCATCTTTGCACAAGCGTCTAACTGACATAAGTCAGAAGTATAATGAAGCAGCTGTTGATAATCGTGTCCTGAAAGCTGATGTTGAAACTTTAAGAGCAAAAGTAAGTTGCAGTGCATCATGTTAATCCTAGTTTAAAAACCAGGTGATTTAATTTGAGTTTCATGCTACTTTCAACAGGTGAAAATGGCTGAAGAAAGTGTTAAAAGGGTAACTGGATTGAACCCCATTTTCCAGGCTATGTCCGAAATGACAACAATGGGGATCCCGTCTTTCGATGGTAGTCCTTCGGATACATCCGCGGATGCTTCTGTATCATTGCAAGAGGATCCAAACCAGCTATGTTATGCTAGTGGCCATATCAGAACACAAAGCAGCTTAATGGATACCATCTCAGTAGAAAATGCAGGTGTCTCAGGTACTAAGATCGGAGGAAGTGGTTCATTGCCGAGAGTGGCGAGCTTGGAACATCTAACTAAACGCATCCGTGGAGGAACAAGTGGAAAGAAGTAGGGGTCACTTATTATGTAAAATTAGTGTTCTCTGTGCCCTGATGCATTATTAGCTCCCAGGTTTCATTTGCTGCTGCCACAGAGAGTTGATAAAATAAACTTGACTGAATGTTTGGATTTGCCCATAGAGGAAAATACTAACCTTCTTCTATATATAAGCAATTTAGATACTATACATTTGTGTGTTTCTCTGTTTGTATCAAATTTTTCTATCCTCTGCCTTCATTGTTCACTTGTATGCTTTTCTAATAAGCTTGCCTGTTTTGCTGCCTTGAATCCCACATAGAGATTAACTAGATACAGACACAGGTATACCAAGAATGATCTGTGGTCTGGATTTTCCGGCAAGATCCCTGCCGGAGACGAGAAACTGGTGGTAAGTTTTGCATATGATTCTTCAATGGAAAGACTGAAATGATCTTGTGTTGTTGATCATTTTTTTCAGGAGGATTGCTTGAGAGAGCAGGCTACTGCTTGTGCCCAATGTCTTAGTTTTGTCTTAATATGTCGAGGATCTTCACCAGGTGTAATAATCTTCCATGAATCAGAATCAGAATCAGCGGTTGAGGTACTGGTTTTGCTGCCGGGACTGGAAATAGGGCTGCATGAAAACTGTCGATTGACAGCGAAATAGAGATCCAATGCGGGAATTGTGGAGCAGAGATTCTGTCCATTTTGTTCATTGAATCCAAATCCCAGGTCTATGCAACCTTTGAGCTCGTTTAAATCCTCATCTGTCAACAAATCAGCTTCGGAATTTCTCTTATTCCTCCGCCGCTCTTGTCGATGAAACTGGTGTCGACGCCTCTCCCACGCCTGGTCACGAGGAAGCTCGCACATAGAAAGCTGTTTCGATAGCTTCCTCCTAGGGTTCGAGCTTTTCCTCGCTTGCTCCAAATTGTGGAAGTCCTCTTTAGAATTAGACGGCTGAGATGTAGAGGAAGAATTGAGCGGAGGCTTTTGGAGCGGTTGATCCATTTCAANTAGCTCTCGTTTCTTTGGCCAGCTCCATAGAGTTGAGGATACTTTAGAAGGGTATTTCGTCGTAAATTTTTATCCAGTGTTCCGACAATTATCGTCGGCAAAGCTGTGTATATTATCGAATACAACATGCCACTCCAATCCGTGATTGCAGTAGTCACACCAAATGCTACATAGAACATGTACCTGGAGAGAATAATCACTATGATATGATGTTCAGATTTAGTAACAGTTTTCACTGTGAATGAGTCTCACCAAAACAAGACTAGAACATAAACTGCATTCCTGTAGAAATTATAGAGTATCATGTAAGCCATACGTTGATAGTTCCAGTGTCCATGTATAAGTAGCAATGGAACCAAGAATCTGAATTGAGCCATTGCAAAATCTGATGCCATTACAGCTTGCCTACCTTCTTGTCCACTTATTCCTATTCCAATATCAGCCTTTTGTATCATCGAAACGTCATTTGCACCTGAGAAAACAAGACTACAATCAATTTCAGTCACTGTTTGGATTTTAATGTGTACTACCATCTCCAATTGCGAGGGTCATATCAGCAGTTCTCTTTTTCACCAAGGCTACGATTCCTGCTTTCTGCAAGGGAGCTACACGGCAGCACAATACCACTGTGCATTTTTTGGCTAATTCGAAAAGCTGCAGTTAAGATCACAACACATGAAGTAATGCTCTTTGAAGAGATATCTATATAGAAATCGATAAATTACCTGCTCTTCAAGTTCTGTGTCAAGAATATGAACAAGGCTTGTTCCATCAACGATCAAGGCAAAGTTAGTGCTAATTGGATTATCACTAGATATAAACAGCAAAGATTCTTCTAAGCATTTTTTAGATGTATCTTTTGAGTTGCTGTTTATCACTATTTGAGTCATTTGATTATTTAGCAGCTTGGAAGAATAGCCTATAGAAATAGCAGTTTCTTGTTTATCCCCCGTTAAAACCCACACTTTTATACAAGCCATTCTAAGAGACTCAATTGCCTCTGGCACACCTTGCTGTAATTTGTCCTCAATACCAGATGCACCCAATATACTAATATGATTTTCAATGTTATTAGCTACACTTTTGAGCAAAGCTGCACGTCCCAACAATGCCGTGTTAGCCGATTCGTAAGCTGATTGCCACTCCTCAAACTCTGGTACACTCAGTTCTCTTCCACCAATAACGAGTGTACGTAAACCCTTTGAGGAGTAAGCATGAAGATGTTCATCAGTAGCTCTCATAATGTCCATTTTAGAGGATGTATCTGTTACACTGAACATTGATATATCAGCACCTTTCACATATACTTTTACAGTCTTATCAGGGCATCCTAAAATAACCGACATCCTCTTTCGATTACTGTCGAACTCATGCATACCAAGTACATCAAACCTGTATGAATCAATAATAAGCATGAGAAACTCATTTCTAGTAAAGATCAATGGATTTCATTTACTTTTACCTTTGCCTAGTACCCTGAATGTCAATTAATATGTGGCTGGAAGTACGTTCGACAAGCATAAAACCGTAGGTGGCTGCTGCATAGACCAATGCTTGCTCATCAGGAGATTCCCCTTGATATTCTATTATTTTGAGAGATGGATCAGATGTAGCAACAGTCACAGGCACAATTGTGTTACAAGCAGCCAATGTGAGAAAAAAATCATGAACTTTTTTGCCTTCTGTGCTATTTGTTCTCGACAGTTTAACAAGTTCCAGATCAACGTTTACATAAATCTTTGGCTTATAAGCAATCCCATCAACTGACACCCGAAAATAACAAATCGTAAGGAGAGTATGTTCTCAAGAAGGCGATGAATATAATGATCTACATACCTTGAGCTTGGTAGCCTGTTGTGAGATCTTCAATATTAGCTTGTCCATTGCTATAATCTACTTCTCCAATGCTTGCACATTGAAACTCCATTTTGTTCTCAGTTAAAGTACCTGTTTTATCAGAGAACACATATTTTATCTGTCCCAAATCTTCATTTATGTTCAAGGCTCTACACTGGAACCCTGAGTTAGTCGATTCATCAAACATATCCTTATCTCGTATCATGAAATACGCTTGACCAAGACGAACAATTTCCATCGAAATGTACAAAGCAATTGGAATCATGACTTGGAAGACAATTATAGCCATAAGGAAATCAAATAATATGTTTAGTCCCTCAGAATAATAGTCATAGTTTTCGCCGGAATCGAACTTGTTCCTGAAAAATTGCATCAGATTCAACTCATCATTGTGCCAATTCAGCCAAAGACCATAGCAGGTACAAACTACGACACACAAAGCAACAAGAAAAAATGAAAGGTAAATTATTTCTCTGTTCATACGAGTCTCAAGATGGCTTCTCTTCGATGGAGCCCCGGAGTTATTAAGCATTGCTTTAGTCTCTTTTCCACAGTAAACTGCAACCCCAATTGCCCATTCAGTATTCTTAAGCTCACATCCACGCAAAATAATATTGGAAGGTCCCAATGAAGTATCATTTCCATCTAAATTCATATTTGCATGAAAACCATAAATGTTTCTGTTTGGCTTTTCACACCTAATCACTCCACTAATCCTGTTCTCTGGATTTGGTGTCTGAGTCTCTTGCTTTGCATATCGTGTCTTCAAATTCGACTCACCGTCGAGATTTGCAGTCTGCAGATAAGCTACACCAGTAGAATCACTAGTAGAAAGCAACACAATGTCACAAGGAATAGTTTCATTTTTCGATACTTTTATGATCTCTCCTACACATATATTTTTCCAAATTTTCAGCTGAAACTCATCTTTAGTAAGAACTAAGGCTAAACGGTTATTCTCAAACTTATCTGATTTGTGCCTTCTGTAATCTTCATATCCATCTTTGACAGCAGAAACAAGAAGCACAAAAGCTAAAGGCAAAACAGAAGCTTCTCGACCGAAAACACCAAGCTGTGGAATCTGATTCAAAACTGCAATCACTAGAAAGTATATATAAGCAACACGTCGAAATTGCTCGAATATATTACGGGGTAAGAATGTCAATATAGAATACTTGGATGTCCTTATCTTGTTAACTGGATATTCAAACTTCAGATTTGTTCTTCCTGGATCATTTATGTAAACTTGTCTTGCATCTTCATCACTTATCTCTTTATTAGAAGCCGAGAAGACTCCTAAATCCGCATCCTTTTCAGATTTAGATCCCAAATCATTGAAGAGTATCATCCTCTTTGCGTCGTGAGTAGAAAATGCACCAAAATCTGCATCTTCATGAGGGCTTTCATGAATTTCATTTTGGGTATATGCTTCCATCGATTAAACGATAAAAAGTCTTCTTTCCCAAATCAATAAAGGCCCTTATGCGGTTCAAAGAACAGCGATTCTTCCCAATAGCAGAACTCCATATTATTCAAGCCGTAAAATACCAAAACATGCAGAATTGCAATATACCCAGAAAAAGTCAAAACATTTAAGCAACAGTCCCAAAAAAGTACAAACCATACAAAGATAAAGCAATCTCAATCCACAAAGATCAAGGACCCACCTCAACACACGAGCACCAAAAAAACCTTCAGAAATCAAAGTAAATCCCTTAGCGAAGAAGTTTCCTTTACAATAGCATTGCCTGTTAAAATGACCATAACAAATTCCTACTCAAACCTTACAGTCAAACGCTTAAATGATCGCCCTTGTGATCATATACTAAGAATCCCAGAAACAGCTTGATAATTTAAAAAATACACAGAGAAAGCGGAATGAAGTGTCGTGGGTGACCAGCAAACTAATAGAACATAGTCAGCGTTCGATCCCTATGACCTATGCATACAAAATTTTCCGTTAATTTACAGTTAAACTAATTAAAGAAATGTGAAAAAGTCNTGTTTTGATTTCAGGCTATTTAATCTAAACAGTGCGTATGATATGATATTGGGAGGAAATTGGTTGAAAAGATATGATCCAGTTTCACAAAGTTATCGAAATATGACATATACAGTTCATTCTGATGGGCAACCTCTTTCTATACCATGTATCGGCTCCTCGGCTGAATTATCATTGATCAGCGCCCACCTGCTCCAAAAATCACTTAAATCATCGGACATCTGTTGGTTAGCACAGTTGTTCCATATGGAATCCTCACCTGTAGAAGTACCTAATCTTGATCCTCGTTTGCAGTTGTTGTTAGAACAATATTCTGATATATTCAGGGAACCAGATAAATTGCCTCCTCGTAGATATATCGAACATAGCATCACTCTGATTCCCAATGCCAAGCCAAAGAAATTTTCACCCTACCAAATTCCATACCACCTCAAGGGAGAACTTGAAAACATTATTAAGGAACTTCTACATCAGGTCTTATTCGTCCAAGCAAGAGTCCTTTTTCTTCTCCAGTTTTATTTATGTCTAAAAAAGATGGAGGATGGCGTATGTGTGTGGATTTCAGGTATCTAAACGACATCACGGTAAAACACCAATTTCAAATTCTTCTTATTGATGATTTACGTGATGAATTTCATGGTGAAATTTTTTTTCTAAGTTAGATTTAAGATCTGGTTTCTTCCAGGTTAGAATGGCTCCTAGAGATGTTTTTAAAACAAGTTTTTCTACTCATCTAGGCCATTGTGAATTTTTAGTGATACCCTTCGGTTTAACTAATGCACACTCCACCTTTCAATCTTCGATGAATTCAATTTTTGCCGATGTTATTCGAAAATTCGTACTCATCTTCTTCGATGATATTTTAGTCTATAGTAAAACATGGCATGAAGATGTTTCACATTTAGCACAAACTTTATCACTCATGAGATCTAACAGTCTATTTGCTAAGCCTTCCAAATGTTCTTCTGGTAAAAATTCCATTGGCTATCTCGGACACATTATATCGGATAAGGGAGTTGCAACAGATCCAGAAAAAATTCAAGATATTATCAGTTGGCCTTCCCCTTAAACATTGAAAGAACTGAGAGGATTTTTGGGACTGTCGGGATATTACAGGAGGTTTATCAAGGGATACGGACTTTTCAGCAAACCTTTAACTCAATTACTAAAACGAGATAATTTTAATTGGGGAGATGCAGTTGCTTCAACATTTCAGCAACTCAAGGATGTTCTTTCTTCAGTCCCAATATTGGCCCTCCCGGATTTCCAAAAGACATTCGTAGTTGAGACTGATGCATGTGACAATGGGATGGAAGCAGTACTCTCTCAGGATGAACATCCTCTGGCTTATTTTTGAAAAACCTTAGGTCCCAAATTCATGGGATTATCCGTTTATGAAAAAGAGTTGATCGCTATGGTTCATGCTATTTTACGATGGAAACATTATTTAATGGGACGAATNAGCTGCGAAACTTTGATTTTGCTAATTAGAGTTATAATTCTCTGAGATCTTCGTATGCCTGAGTGATCCTGTGTACACCATGCGAAAGAAGCTGGATACACGATTTCCTGCTGTAAGATTCATTCTTTGTTCATTTAATATACATTGTTTTGCAGAAATTAAGGTTTCAGACAATGAGCACTTGTTGTGTATTAATTCTCGAGATATGCTTTTCTTATTTGAGTCACTCTGCAAGCTGTTACTGGCTTATGGCAAATGTTGATTTTTTAGAACACGGGATATGCTTTGGCATGAAGTAGTTTGAGGTAACATAATATGTGCATACATTTATCAGGTTCAGATTAAAAAGATAATGCAGGCTGATGAAGATGTTGGAAAGATTGCAATGGCAGTGCATGTTTTAGTCTGTAAGTCTGAATTTGTGATGGTTCATCTTTCTTGGGGTGTATTTAGTTTAAATATGACTAATTGCTTTTCTTATGACACAGCTAAAGCTCTGGAGTTATTTTTGCAAGATCTTTGTGACCGGACATATGACATAACTGTGCACAGGGGAGCCAAGACTATTAGTTCTCTTCATTTGTAAGTGCAATTCTTCCCCAACTTGGTTTACTGTTTTTTTAAAGAAAAAATCTAGTTTATTTAGTTGTTTCCTTGTGTTATCTAGTTTATTTTAGAGATTGGATTGTGGTTTAGTGAATTTTTGGATAGTTTTAATCTGCGTCTAAACTTGAGGGTTGCGTACGTTTCTTAAGTAATCATAGTTTTTGGTTTGCAAAATATTTGTTTATCATGAACTTGTTCCTCTTGTAGCAATTCTTTCACTTGATCGTCATTCTCTTACACTGAATGAACTTTCCTAAACTATGTTGACATCGTCGATCATGTTTATATGGTCCATTCTTTTCATCATGTTCCATTTTTTAGAAGTTATATACTTTTGGTGAGATATATATGTGCTTTTAGTATTTCAGATACAAAATTCAACACTTCACCTCACTTTTTTTCCTTTCTGGTCATGCAGAAAATAATGTGTGCACAGTTATAATGTATTTGACTTTCTGAAGGAAGTTGTTATTAAGGTTCCTGACTATAGCAATTCTGATGGTGCTTTAGATTCATCGAAAAGAAGGTTTTTATATTTTCACCCTTCGAGTCTTCATTCCGATGTTGCATTGTTGCCCGAATGCTTGTAGCTTTCCTCTTAATCAATTGCTGAACTATATTTGTTAACTTACAGGAAAGTTGTTGAGGAATGTTATGAAGAATTAAAGAGAGGAACTGCTGTATGTTTTGATTATTTATATTCTCAATTTTAATAATAAGAATGTTTTCATTGTTGTCTGAATGTCATTCATTGCAGCAAGAAACATGCCATATGAGTAGTGCTGGCTGAGGAAGAGGACGAGGCAGAGGAAGGGGACATGGGTGATCCCCTCGCACCGATTCTAAAACTATTTTTGGTGTTTCTCACGAAGGCATGAAGCAAATTTCAAGTCCAGCCAATAAATACTCCAAGTTTGATGAATCAACAAATGATACAAAAGTTGTTGATTTCGAGTCTAGGAATTTTGATCTGAATGCTGGTGTAGATCAATGCTTGGATAGAATGACTTTCATTCCTGTTACAAATGTATCATCTGACACCAGAGATGAAGATTTTCCTATCTTTTTGAACGAGAGACAGAAAACGAGACCCAATCCAATTCGTTCAAATCGTTTCAAGGATGGACGAAGAAAATGACTGATGAAGAAGGTTAGCTTTAGGTTGAAACTCCAATACTCCATAACAAAACTAATCTAGTTGAAATTTGACATGACAAGTGTAGTAAAGATGTCAGCTTATTTGTAACACTTTAGAGAATGTTTTGTCAAGATTTCTATATGAATATTAGTGTACATGATTGATTATGTAAACGTATACCAACATTCTCATCAGTTTTCATTATCCGGGTGTTCTCTATTTGTTCGTTTGTACATAATAACACTTTTATCTCCATATCCCAAAGACGTTTTTAATTCTGATACCTTTCTCTTCGCCGTAGCATTGATATTCAAAGTAGACAGTTGACCTAATTTGGCCTCTAACTCTGATAATCTTTTCTGGATATTAGCCAGCTGAGATTTTAGTTTCTCAGTTTCTTTGGATATATCTTGAATACAAGTATCATTAATTTTCAATTCAGTTTTACATTGTTCATGAACGTATTCAGTTTCCTCATTCATATTTGAAATTCGAGAACCAATATCTTTATCAAAATTTGTCATAATACCACTTATATCAGTCATCTGCATTTTTAATGTTAAACCAATAATCAATACAAAAAATCAATTTTAATATATCTTTAAGGCACATACCAATAACAACTCTAACAATTTTAAACAAAAAGTATGGAACACATCTACAATAATAAAGTATCTCTACCAAAATCAAATTTACAACATAAAGATGAATGTAACAAATAAAATGTCAATACTCATGGAACATAATTCAAAGGATCTCACACTTATTTCGTGTAACACTTTTTAGAGAATGTTTTGTCAAGATTTCTATACGAATATTAGTGTACATGATCGATTATGTAAACGTATACTAGCATTCTCATCAGTTTTCATTATCCGGGTGTTCTTTATTTGTTTGTTTGTACACAACAACACATTTATCTCTATATCCCAAAGTCGTCTATAATTCTGATACATAACTCTTCGCCATAGCACTGATCTTCAAAGTAGACAATTGACCTAATTTGGCTTCTAACTCGGACAATCTTTTCTGCATAGTAGCTAGTTGAGATTTTAGTTTCTCAATTTTTTTAGATATATCTTGAATACAAGTATATTTAACTTTCAATTCAATTTTCCATTGTTCATGAATGCGCTCAGTTTCCTCATTCATATTTGAAATTCAAGAACTAATATCTTTATCAAAATTTGTCATAATTTCAATTATATCAACCATATGCATTTTTAATATTAAACCAATAATCAACACAAAGAATCAATTTTAATAAATCTTTAATGCACCTACCAATAACAAATGTAACAATTTTAAACAAAAAGTATGGAACACATATGCAACAATAAAGTAAGTATCTCTACCAAAATCAAATTTACAACATATAGATGAATGTAACAAATAGAATTTCAATACTCTAAAACATAATTCGAAGGATGTCACACTTATTTGTTGTAACACTTTTTAGATAATATTTTGTACATGATCTATTATGTAAACGTATACTAACATTCTCATCAGTTTTCATTATCTGGGTGTTCTTTATTTGTTCGTTTGTACACAATAACACCTTTATCACTATATCCCAAAATCATCTATAATTATGATACATAACTCTTCACCGTAACACTGATCTTCAAAGTAGACAGTTGACCTAATTTGGCCTCTAACTTTGACAATCTTTTCTACATAGTAGCTAACTGAGATTTTAGTTTCTCAATTTCTTTAAATATATCTTGAATACAAGTATCTTTAATTTTCAAATCAGTTTTCCATTGTTCATGAACGTGCTTAGTTTCCTCCTTCATATTTGAAATTCGAGAACTAATATCTTTATCAAAATTTGTCATAATTTCACTTATATCAGCCATCTCATTTTTAATATTAAATCAATAATCAATACAAAAAATCAATTTTAATATATCTTTAAGGCACCTACCAATAACAACTGTAACAATTGTAAACAAGAAGTATGGAACACATATCAACAATAAAGTAAGTATCTCTACCAAAATCAAATTTACAACATATAGATGAATATAACAAATAGAATTTCAATACTCATTAAACATAATTCAAAGGATGTCACACTTATTTGTTGTAACACTTTTTAGATAATATTTTGTAAAGATTTTTATACAAATATTAGTGTACATGATCGATTATGTAAACGTATACTAACATTCTCATCAGTTTTCATTATCATGATATTCTTTATTTGTTCGTTTGTACACAATAACACATTTATCTCTATATCTCAAAATCATCTATAATTCTGATACATAACTCTTCGCCGTAGCACTGATATTCAAAGTAGACAGTTGACCTAATTTGGCCTCTAACTCGGACAATCTTTTCTGCATAGTAGCTAACTGAGATTTTAGTTTCTAAATTTCTTTAAATATATCTTGAATTCAAGTTATTTAACTTTCAATTCAGTTTTCCATTGTTCATGAACGCGCTCAGTTTCCTCCTTCATATTTGAAATTCGAGAACTAATATATTTATCAAAATTTGTCATAATTTCACTTATATCAACCATATGCATTTTTAATATTAAACCAATAATCAACACAAAAAATCAATTTTAATATATCTTTAAGGCACCTACCAATAACAACTGTAACAATTGTAAACAAGAAGTATAAAACACATATGCAACAATAAAGTAAGTATCTCTACCAAAATCAAATTTACAACATATAGATGAATGTAACAAATAGAATTTCAATACTCATGAAACATAATTCAAAGGATGTCACACTTATTTGTTGTAACACTTTTTAGAGCATATTTTGTAAATATTTTTATACGAATATTAATGTACATGATCGATTATGTAAACGTATACTAACATTCTCATCAGTTTTCATTATCATGATATTCTTTATTTGTTCGTTTGTACACAATAACACATTTATCTCTATATCCCAAAATCATCTATAATTCTGATACATAACTCTTCGCCGTAGCATTGATCTTCAAAGTAGATAGTTGATCTAATTTGACCTCTAACTCGGACAATTTTTTCTGCATAGTAGCTAACTGAGATTTTAGTTTCTCAATTTCTTTAGATATATCTTGAATACAAATATCTTTATCTTTCAATCAGTTTTCCATTATTCATTAACGCGCTTAGTTTTCTCTTTCATATTTGAAATTTGAGAACTAATATCTTTATCAAAATTGGTTATAATTTCACTTATATCAGTCATCTGCATTTTTAATATTAAACCAATAATCAATTTTAATATATCTTTAAGGCACCTACCAATAACAACTGTAACAATTGTAAATAAGAAGTATAGAACAAATATGCAACAATAAAGTATCTATATCAAAATCAAATTTACAACATAAAGATGAATGTAACAAATAGAATTTCAATACTCATGAAAAATAATTCAAAGGATGTCACACTTATTTGTTGTAACACTTTTTAGAGAATATTTTGTAAAGATTTCTATACGAATATTAGTGTACATGATCGATTATGTAAATGTATACTAACATTCTCATCAGTTTTCATTATCCCGGTGTTCTCTATTTGTTCGTTTTTACACAATAATACATTTATCTCTATATCCCAAAGTCGTCTCTAATTCTGATACATTTCTCTTCGCCGTAGCACTGATCTTCAAAGTAGACAGTTCACCTAATTTGGCCTCTAACTCGGACAATCTTTTCTGCATAGTAGCTAGCTAAGATTTTAGTATTTCAATTTCTTTAGATATATATTGAATACAAGTATTTTTAACTTTCAATTCAGTTTTCCATTGTTCATGTACGTGTTTAGTTTCCTCCTTCATATTTGAAATTCGAGAACTAATATCTTTATCATAATTTGTCATAATTTCACTTATATCAGCCATCTGCATTTTTAATGTTAAACCAATAATCAACACAAAGAATCAATTTTAAGACATCTTTAAGTCACCTACCAATAACAACTATAACAATTTTAAATAAGAAGTATGTAACACATCCACAACAATAAAGTATCTTTACCAAAATCAAATTTACAAAATAAAGATGAATGTAACAAATAGAATTTCAATACTCATGAAACATAATTCAAAAGATGTCACACTTATTTGGTGTAACACTTTTTAAAGAATGTTTTGTCAAGATTTCTATACGAATATTAGTGTACATAATCGATTATGTAAATGTATACTAACATTCTCATCAATTTTCATTATATGGGTGTTCTCTACTTGTCAGGTTAATGGTAATCAACACTATTTTATCAGTGATGACCTATGATAATTTGAATCTGTACTCATAAACACAACATGGATAACAACAAATTACATGACCTCTTGTTAGATTCTTTATAGCAAGCAATAAGCATCCAAACGATAAACACTCTGTACTTTTAGAGAATGTTTTGTTTGAACTCATTCAGAAGGATACATTTTGTTTGTTAGTGCAAGGTTATTGAACTACAACAATATTATGGGAATATGATGTTTGAAAGGTTTCATGCTTTTCCAAAAGTATGAGCAATTAATATTCAAATGATTAACAAAATCCAAAGAAATGACATTTTATAGTCCTAATGAAACTCACAATTGTGTTTTTCTCTTCTTCAGTGGCCTCATAGTCGGACAATCTTTTCTGCACAGTAGTTAGTTGAGAATTTAGGTTTTCAATTTCTTTGTTAAGATCTTCAATATATATCTTTGACTTTTAAGTCAGCTTTCCATTTTTCATGATCCCGCTCACTTTCTTCCTTCATTTTTGCAATTCTAGAAATAATATCATTCTCGTGATTTGTCATCATACAAGTTATATCAGCCATCTGCTTTTTTAAAAGAAATGGTTAAACACAAAGAATCAACACCTACCAAGAACAAGAAGTATGGAAAACAAGAGAGGCATATAAAGAAAGAAATTAGGAAAAAAAGTAGACATACCTAAAGAAAGAAAGAAAATGCTTGTTTTGTTAACTGGAGTCACCTAGGTAACACTTCAACAGTAGCTTGGAATGAGGGTCGATGGTTTGAGTATCTAATAGGTACACAATCCTCGTTTAAGATGCATGTCGTGGTGCCGATTCTTGGGATATCACAGGGAAAATGTCGTAGGGAAGATAAGAAGAATGAGATTTAGAGAGAAATAGATGGAAAAGATCACAAGGAAAATGTGGCACGAAGAGGAAGAATGAGATTTAGAGAGAAATGGAGGGAATATGTCATAGGGAAAATGCCGTTGGGAAAAGAAGAAAAAAGAGATTTAGAGAGAAATGAAGGGAATATGTCGTAGGGAAAATGTCGCTGGGAAAAGAGAAAGAATGATATTTATAGAGAAATATAAAGAAAATGTCACATGGAAAATGTCGATGAAAAAAAAGGAAGAATGAGATTTAGAGAAAATATGTCATAGGGATAATGTCACTGGAAAAAGAGGAAGAATGGGAATAGCAAATAAACAAAAAACCACAAAAATATTAAAACTTCCAAACATTACTAAAACCATGTTGAAATACCGAGAACAAATAATCAAAACATGAATCAAGCGGAAACACTTTCGAATAGACTAACACACGAAATTAGAAAAAACCCTACAAATCTGTAACATTTTTAACACCGAAAAAATAAAAATCGAATGACAATGTCACTTATCGGAAGATGACCAACGATGGATAAATGGGAGGTGTTGGGGGCTAGAGGAAGAACAATTCAATCTCGCGATTGCATGGAAGAAATGCGAAAATGTTTCGCAACTACATAAGTGTTTGTCATTTACCCAACCTTAATGTGGAGTATACGTGTAACAATTTTAGTGCTAGTCGTAATTGTGAAATGCTTTTGTAAATGGCGACCATGTAGTGCTATAAAATACAAACTCAACATGAAATATGAGATAAAAAGCTCGGTTACCCATCGATCAATGGTGCATCTTGCATAATTTATGAGGCCGAAATTTGATATAAGTTGAAAAGTAAAGGGGAAATATTTAATATGCTGAACATATGGGGCAGTTTTGCAATTTATCCTTATCCTTCTTTTCATCTCTTCCTAGCCATCGGAAGTCCGGGACTTGAAGATTTCATGGAAATTGGTGTGTCACTCTCCAAAGCAAGAATGCTTTCTCCTTGTTCCTTCGATCTTCGTTCTTACACGCGTTTCTGCTTCTTCTCAAACGGCTCCAGATCAGTCAGTAATACTATTTACCTCCCATTCCCAAGATTTTCCCCAATATTTCGGAGTCACCCCCGCCTCCAGATATCCGCCTCTATAACGGCCAAACCCTCGTCGGATTTACGAAAGAAGAAGCCTGAAACCTCGAAAACTGATGATAATAAGATCACCGCCCTTCGTGAGCTCTTTAGCAAGCCAAATATCAACATTGATGCGTACATCATTCCTTCTCAGGATGCTCATCAGGTTTGCTTTTGTGAAAGTTTAAGTCTTTCTCATACTAGCGTTCCATTTGTTGATGGAGGATTCATTGCAACCAGAGCGAATTCATCGCCGAATGTTACTCAAGGAGAGCGTATATATCAGGTTTTACTGGGAGTGCAGGAACAGCTGTGGTCACAAAAGATAAAGCAGCCCTGTGGACAGATGGACGATACTTTCTCCAGGTCAAGATACTAAAAAAATTCTAAAATATTTTTACACAAATTGCTGGTTTATCATAGTCTCACTTGTTTCTCTTCTGATAACCAGGCTGAAAAACAGTTGCCGTCGAGTTGGATTCTCATGAGAGCTGGTAATTTTGGGGTGCCATCAACCAGTGAATGGCTTAATGATGTATTGAATCCTGGTTCCAGAATAGGAATAGATCCAGTGAGTGAATTATAGTTCTTGTACTGCAGAAACCACATGCCATTTCATAAATTGCTTGAACAAACTAGCAACATTAAAAGATGCATGAAATACTAAAGCATGGAATGTTGCATGATTGTAATCATAAAATGACTACTCAGAACAGCATTCTGTTATTTTGCGTGTTGTTTGTGAATTTTCTTATATATGATCTCAGTATTCCACGCTCTGTGATTTTTATGAAGGATCCAGTTCCTATTTTCTTCCGATGCCGCAGAAGAACTGGAGCAAACCATCTCTCTGAAGAATCATGAGCTAGTCTACTTGTATGGTGTGAATTTAGTCGATGAGATATGGAAAGAATCCAGGCCAGAACCCCCCAATTATCATGTCAGGATACATGACCTCAGATATGCAGGTTTACATGTGGCATCAAAGCTAGCTTCATTGAGATCTGAACTAAGGAGTACTGGCTCGTCTGCTATTGTTATATCAATGCTGGATGAAATAGCATGGATACTAAACTTGGTAATTCTGTGATATTCAGAAACTTTTAGCTTCTGCATTGGTTGTTTAACTGGTGCTTGATCCACTATGGATCTTACCTAAAGATTATTAGATCATTGTTGCTGTTATTTTGCGGCTTGCTTTTGCCGTAATACTGTTTTTTTTGCTACCAGAGAGGCAGTGATGTGCCACATTCTCCTGTTGCCTATGCATATTTGGTTGTGGAGCTTGATGGAGCAAAATTATTTATCGATGAAGCCAAAATTGGGCTTGAAGTAAAGCAGTATCTAAAAAATGCTGGGATTGAGACAAGAGCCTATAAAGACATTCTTCCTGAAATCGAAAGGTTTCACGCATCTCCATAAGTTCTCAGCAATTAATATTCAAATGATCCGTTAACAGAAATATTTTATTATCACTCTTAACTTGATCTTTCATTAATGAATTATACCGTGCCATAACTTTTTTTACAGTTTAGCATCAAAAGGGGAGTCCATGTGGTTTGACAAGTCATCTGTTAGTGCTGCTATTGTCAACACATACAATCTGGCGTATGATAAATATTTTGGATCAATGAGATCTAAGAACACCAAGAAAATATCTACAGTTGTATATAAAAGCTCACCTATTTCTCTGGCTAAAGCTGTGAAAAATGAAGCTGAGTTAGAAGGAATGCGCCAAGCACATCTCAGGTCTGTGCATGAGCTATTCCACTTTTGTTTCTCTTTATTTCGCGCACTGATATTAGGTCTAGAATTGTTAGAAACTGATCATTTGGAATTCAAAGTGTATGATGACATAATATATCATTGATAATAACAGCATCTATGTTTACAAAAGTATCGATTATCTATCCAATGATTTTTATGCAGAGATGCAGCAGCTCTAGCACAGTTTTGGGCTTGGATAGAGGAGGAAATTTGCAAGGGAGTAGTTTTGACTGAAGTAGATGTTGCCACAAAACTTCTTCAATTTCGTTCAATGCAGGATGGATTTTTGGACACAAGTTTTGATACTATAAGTGGTACTTCATCTCATCTTTGGATTTCTTAATATACTTTTCTCGGCTCAAGCTCTCAAAAAGTGGTCTCAGCTCATTTATTTAAGTAGATTCTTCTGTTTTCAGTTTTTAATCAGCTTGTGTGTGTACTGGTGGTTATTTGTTGCTATGGTAGGATATCTCAAAGTTAGATGGTTACTTTAATGTTATGATATTTTGTTCTTAAATACGTATCATGCTTTCAATGAGACTTGCTCGTATTTTTTCTATTCAGCCTCGGGAGCCAATGGGGCTATCATCCATTACAAACCAGAAACTGAAAGCTGTAGCATTGTTGAAGCCGATAAACTCTTTTTACTTGACAGTGGAGCTCAGTATATA
The DNA here is from genome assembly GCA_009725065.1 of Utricularia reniformis. NCBI lineage: Eukaryota > Viridiplantae > Streptophyta > Magnoliopsida > Lamiales > Lentibulariaceae > Utricularia > Utricularia reniformis. The sequence continues at coordinate 23,629 of RWGZ01001696.1, read as the reverse complement.
GATGGGACCACAGATGTTACCCGGACTGTACACTTTGGTCAACCTTCTTCATGGGAGAAGGAATGTTTCACAAGAGTTTTAAAGGTATTTTTGCTTTATAAGATTTCAAGTTCAAGCACAATAGCATGCGTAGAGTGAAGTTACAAAGCACCTGAAAAAGCAGTAGAATGTGGGGTTGATAAACTTGTTTTCAAGAGGTTTCAATATACTCGCCAAAGTTTTTTCTACGCACATATCAAAGCAATATCGCTAACTCATGAAGCATTAAATGTTTTCTAGGGTCATATTGCTCTTGATCAAGCTGTTTTTCCTGAAAATTACCCTGGTTTTGTATTGGATGCCTTCGCAAGATCATCATTATGGAAGATTGGCCTTGATTATCGCCACGGTATTTGCACTCCCTATGAACAATAATCCATATATAATTTCTCGTTAACTTTCTATTCCTTATACAAACTAGGTACGGGTCATGGCGTAGGAGCTGCACTAAATGTACATGAAGGCCCCCAAAGTATCAGCTTCCGTTATGGCAACATGACTCCATTGCTAAAAGGCATGATTGTCAGCAATGAACCTGGATACTATGAAGATCATGCGTTTGGCATTCGGATTGAAGTATTTATCTAGCCCTTTCTATACTTTTACTGCTTCTCTAAATAGCCTAATAACTACTTCATTTGCATTGTTTTTCTTAGAATCTCCTTTATNCCATGGGAGACCCATATTAATTGGGCTTGATAATTGCAATATGAAGCCCAATGTGTAGCCTTGTGGGCCTCCTTTCTACCCTACAATTCTCACAGCCCTTACGGGGCGAAGCGAACTGAATCTTCCCCTACCGTTGCCGCCTGATTCGAGCGTTGTCACCGCGCTATCATCTCGTCGAGTAGTTCGTCCTCATTGACTAGGAGGAGGTAAGTGACCACGCGAAATTTCATTCATCGTTCCTTTTTGTTTCCGTTGATTGTGTCAGGATTTTGAGGTATGAGATTTTGATAGCAAAATCCGAATTGGGAACTTTTTTGGTGGGTTTTTGAGGGCACTGTGATGGTTTTTCATTATCTGAACACAATCTCGTACTCATTCTGAATGCCTGCACATCTGTTCCTACTTTAGTTCCTTAGGAACACTGTATCAACTGAAAAAATGTCATCTGTGTTCCAAAATTGAATTCTTTAGACGTCGTTAGTGGTGGGAAAGGGATTGGCTTTGCTGTATTTGAATTTGGCATTTTCAATATTTAATAGCCTCAAGTAGAAATTTAAAATTAAATTGGAGGTTTCGTTGATATTTATCTTTTGTGATGAATAGTGTAGCACATAAAAAAAGCATGTTAAGAAGAAACATCAGACTAAGGAGGGAGTATCTGTACCGGAAAAGTTTGGAGGGAAAGGAAAGGTTACTTCATGAAAAGAAGATTAAGATTCGTGAAGCTTTAGAAGGTAATTTTTGCTTCTGGTTGCAAAAATTAACACCAAACTTCTTTTTTAAATAATTGTTCTTCTCATTCGACTAGAGAACAAGCCAATCCCCACTGAACTTCGAAATGAGGAAGCAGTTCTTCGCAAAGAAATCGATCTCGAAGATGAAAACACTGCTGGTCTGTGAATTTGCCTTGATATAAATATTGGTTATTTTTTTGGAACAATGAGGGCATGTTTTTTTTCCTTGTGATTTTGTTCTCGATAGATCCTCATTCATCCATTGACGATGAGTATGCCAATGCAACGGATAGTGATCCTAAAATTTTGCTGACTACATCCCGGAACCCCAGTGTTCCCCTTATTCAGTTTGTTAAGGTGTTCAAATGTCATGTATTGCAATTTTTTCAATTGTTATGTTTGCATAAAAATTGTAGTAGACTTCTTTTTCTGATTGCATCCACTTATTGAAGTCACTATTGATCCTGTAGGAATTAAAGTTTGTATTTCCAAATTCGCAGCGGATGAACAGAGGTGGTCAGGTTGGTTTCAAGCTTTTCTAAATATTCATTGTTTGCCTTAAAACGAAATGGAAGAGTTTGTTGCAAATTCCATTGTAGTAGATTTGACCAATTGTAGTCTACATCATATCAAGACTGTTATTTGTCATTTGTAGCTATATTCCACAAGCTCATATAGCCCTTTTCAACCACAGGTGATATCCGAAATAATTGAAACCTGTCGAGCACATGATTTTACAGATGTTATCTTAATCCGTGAACATCGTGGTGTACCAGATGGCATGATAATCAGCCATCTTCCGTTTGGTCCTACAGCTTACTTTGAGTTACTGAATGTGGTTAGTGAATACACACAATTCTATTATTCAACATTCATATTATCTGTATCCATTCATACATCACCAACCAATTATAGGTAACAAGACATGATATCAAAGACAAAAAAGCCATTGGAACTATGCCTGAAGCCTACCCCCATCTAGTTATTGATAACTTTTCTACGAAGGTTTGTGATTGATTCATGTTAATTTTAATAAGTTGTAGTAACTCATATTCTTAATATTGATCAGTTAGGTGAAAGGACAGCAAATATTCTCAAGTATTTATTTCCTGTACCCAAGCCAGATACAAAGCGTATACTAACTTTTGCTAACCGTTATGACTATATCTCTTTCAGGTTGGTATTGTTTGTGTTAGAAGTAAATCTTATGATTGTTTAGCGTAATTTTAATGCCCAATTTGTAGGAATCATGTCTACGATAAGAGAGGAGGTCCGAAATCCATTGAGCTGAAAGAAATCGGTCCTCGGTTCGAGTTAAAACTTTATCAGGTACACTTGAGATTAGTTGGTTTTCTGATATACAAAATAGATTGATTTTGTGTATCAAATTTGTCATTTGCAGATAAAATTAGGAACTATGGATCAAGAGGAGGCGCAGACTGAATGGGTTCTTAGACCTTACATGAACACAACCAAGAAACGCAAATTTTTAGGGAACTGAATCCATGTTTCTGGTGTCATTCATCAGTATTCCTCTTAGACTTTCATTTACTCTTTTTCATCATGTTTTAGTCTTCAAAATGGGGTGTTGAATCATATTTACGTTTATTTTAGACCCATACGAATTTATGTATAACCAAACCCAATAAATAACCTAAGGCTAAAGTAACGTATTTTATAATTTTTAGTAAAATTAGTCTTTAAGTTTTAGTATCTATACTATAATTGATTTTCAAAATTTTTAATTTTGATGAGATTCAACCAAAATGAAATTTGTGTATCAATTTTGTTTTTTTAGTAATATGATTTGTTTAATGTCGTAAATTTTAAAAACCAAATTTTCCAAAAACCTATAAATAATAGAGAAGATTTACCAGTTGAAATGAACACATAAGTTTTCATAATAACTCAACACAAACAATATTTTTAAAAGATATATGAATCATTATCAATTTTAAGGGAATAAAAATGTTACACTCCCAGTCCCAACTATAAAAGAGTGTAATAACAAAGATTGGAAACTCTCTAATAACTTAAACTTTAATATTTCACAAACAATACTTTTGAGATTGAACCATAAACAACTAATCCTCTATTGGTGACAAAACTCACTCCAATAACATCAACAACCACACAAGTATTGAATCCTTTGTTCTTCATAATAGATATGACGCTCATAGAACCACGACCGGATGCAACTGCAAGATTGAGCCCACATATTTGATTGACTGCAACATCTTTCAAGTGAAGTGCTCAACATGAAACTATAGTAAATCAACTCCACTTCACCATATTTCTTGTGATGCATACTAAAATACAGACTAAGAAGAAATCCTAAAGCATCCACTGTCGTTATATTGCCACACAATAAAATATCACAAATCACTTGCATTATTATTTATATACACAAAAGAATGAGATCACTAACCAAATATAGAATAGCCCATCCATTTCTCTTTTCTCGACTCTTCCTACCAACTCGATCTGCATAAATCCACCATCGATAAGGTGAGGCTCTGGCAACACAAATCGTTGCAGCACATTCTCCTATTCAAAAATTATCATCAAAACAAAAGAAGCAAAGTAGAATGTGAAACTAGGAATATTATGTATAACCTTTGCCATGGAATATTCAGGAGAAGTATATGTCCATATGAACATATCATCATTGAGTTTCTGGTAAAGGGAATATGTCAATTCACTTTCCAAAGTAGGGTCAACAAGCTGACCAAATCGAAATCTAACACGTTTCAATGAGTACACAGGTTTGTCTCGTCGAGAACGTTCTAAACATGCAAGACAATATAGGTTGCTTAAAAGGTTATACAAAACCAAAAGCATTAGAGGGATACATCACAATCACATTACCTTGAAAAGGTCGAATATTAATCTCAGAAACAACCAAAAGCTCACTTTTAATCTCGTATATCAATGTTTCAGGTTCTTCACAATTTCTTTGTCCTGTGCTCGACCAATATTAAGTCTCACTCTTACAAAGGACTTATGGATCCAGAGTATATGTAGCACATCTGCCACCAAATGCCTCAGTGTAAGTGCTAGAAGCGCTTACAGATCTCTGTATGCAACCTCTATTTGAAATCTTGGATTTACATAGAGCAAGGAATCATGCAAAGACATACTGCTCTGTCACAAGATATTTCCAATCCATGCAATTATCCACCAAAAAAGCTCCACCGATTCCCATAATGCTCGTAACATTCGAGACTTGTGGAAATGATCTTAAACACAATTTTCGTGCAAGGCCATTTGTAACAACTGAAATAGGGTATGGTATTATAGCGCTAAGTCTAGGAATATATAAAAATTAGGATAAGATTGAAGCAACAGAAAATACATCCCAAGAGAGCATACCAAACTAGTTCATTTTAAACATATGTTATTACAGTATTAACACTCACCAAATTGACTCCATGCACTTGAAACTGCACTAGCATGGATTAGATCAACTGGATTGTCAATGAAACTCATGATGTGCAAACACAACTCGGTGTGAATGCACACCAAGAAATCGACACAAAGCTCTGGGTTCTGACCCTTTTCAAAGTCACCATCTTTTTGTGTGGGTGAGAGCTTATTTTCGTTTTCCAACTCAGTATCTTCTTTCTCTACATCATCAATATAAGCTAATTTAGTCAGCTCCTCTTCAATCATTAGCTTTATACCCGCTTTCCCGGATGTTAGATCTGTATTGAAGCACTTGCCTCTAACGAAAATAGTCAGAAGAAGGAAACACTTAACAATTTTCAGTTATGACAATAATCATGCAGTAAGCTAACACCCCTTCACTAAATAAAAGGGGATGATGGGTGAAATCAGTTAACCAATCAAATAACAGAGTTTTAGGGGAAAAGAAAAGAAAAACTGAAACTCACCCAACAGCTTCAGCATATAGGCAATAGTGGCCTGAAAAGTATATGTTTAGTAGTTGTCACTTTCCAAGGTTAAAAAAATTGAGAAACTGCATCTAAATTTTTTTCGACTTAAATTTAAAATGTCCAGTTGAATTCTACCATAACAGAAAACAACATTTCACGATTATGTAGAACAAAAATGTCCAGTATATAAATACATTTCACGATAGCAAACTAAAAGTATTTATGATACCCTCCAAGATTAATAGAGCAAAAAAAAACTCCTTAAACATAACCCATAAAAAAAACATTATGTAGAGATTTCACATTGTATCATACCCAAAGCATATAGTTTTTACACGATCATGAAACTAACTGTGTTGAGATCAACTTCTTTAAGTATTTCACAAATAGCCTTGTACATCTCAAAGTCACTTGGCATTATTTGATCTTCCATCTCATCCTTAGCCTTCAGAATTTTCTTCCCTGCACATAGTAGGAAGCTCAGAATTTGAGTGTTACGATACCAAAAATATAGAATTTCTTTTTTTAAACAACATTTCATGGAATTTTGAGACATAAAGTCAGTCCATTTATCTCAAATATAAGGTCATCTACCCGTGCCCACAAACGTTGATGGCTTCTTAATGACAGTCTCTTCCTTCTTACCTGTAGAAAAGATGTTGGGTTGTTCTTTCTCATGCTAGTGGTTGATTTCAATGATTTTTTGGATGTTCTTTCTCATGCTAGTGGTTGATTTCAATGATTTTTTTTGTGGTGAAGGACTGGCCTTAGAGATGGTCTGTTTATGATAAAATGAAGCATGCGAGGCCATTTGTAAGGTAAAAAAGCTTACAAATGCCACATCAAATGCATTGCAGAACTAGCCAAAATCAATACCTTAGACGAGCATTTCGATGGCTTAGTATTTTCATGAACCATCTTCCGCTTTTTACCAGTGTTTGACTGTTTATTGCAAATGAAATGCATCTATATTAATGAACCATTTCTATATGTTTAATATAGAAATGCATCTATATTAAGCACTAAAACAAACAAAGAAAGAGAAACCTGTTCGTTTATTATGGCACCACGAGATTCCGATTCCAACAAAAACTCAATCAAATTAGCAATTATAATATCTTCCTGTGAACAAAATAAAGAAACCAATCTAGTGACAGCAACTAACTGTTTTGATAATTTAAAAGAGATCCTCAACGAACCTTTCGAGTGCTGGCCTTCAAAATTGGTAAGTCAAAAGCTTGAAAATCTAGTTTATAGAACACATGATGAATTAAAGAAGAAAGCTTGTACCTTTACAACGTGGAACTGTTTCGCTGATTCCTTGATGATCATTGCAATCAATCTTTTCGACAAATAAAATAGCAGTTTTTGATTTTAAACAAATGAAGACCTTATTCCATTTTGTCCTGCGGTGCTATTTTTTATCCGCATGATCATTCTTGTCTCGAGTTTCCAGTCAGCAGCTTCCTCCCTCCAGTCACTCGAACAATGACAGGGCTCCTTCAATAAGCCCTACAATTTTATGCTTTAAAATGTAAAAGTATTAAAAAAGTCTCCTTTTAGTTAATTGTTAAATTATAATATAACAGTAAAGTTAATTTGATACTTACCAAAATTAAAACAATCTTCCTAATTAAGATAAATGCAAAAGGATGTATGTTTCAGCCAAAAAAACATTTTGAAATTAGAAATTGATTCATACGAATTTTTCTTAGTTTATCTTAAATTTCTCTTTTGTTTCCATTGTTGTTTGTGTTATCTACATATCAAATCTTAACAAAAAATAAACATATATTAATATTAAATCTGAAAACAATACTAAAAAATATATTTGATATCCAAATCAATCTAAATGAGTAACACTTATAAGACGACTTAATTGAAGCCGCATTTGATAAAGATAAGTAATATTGTACAGTGGCATGCATGGCTCTCTTTAATGAGTCTAGAACCCTTCCTTTACCTCGTTCCGTTGCTACACAATTTCAAGGATTCCCTTCATGTCTCGCACCTTCAAGATAGACTATTTTTTGCGTGGACATCAACTTCTAAGGGTGTGCGTAGATCGGGTAACCGATTCGATCATCATTTTTTTGATCTGATCCGATTGATATGGATAAAAAAAATCATGATCCGAAACCGATCCGCAATAGTAGATCGGTTTACGGATTGATTTGCATATATCCTAATATTTATTTTTTAGTTATAATTATTTATAAGAAATTTCACTAATCACCAAAAAATGTTACTTATTTGATAAATATACAAATTATAAAACAACTAAAAAAACGTATATTCAAAATTTTCAAACATACATAAATCAAAACTTGAATTCAATACACAAATTGAATTAAAACAAATGTATTAAACAAGAAATTATATTTTTCTTATAAGTACATGAATCTGCAAAAAATAAACAAAATTCATTTAGATATTCGTAATCACAACATATAAAAATAAAATCAATTGTAAAATTAAATAAATTTTAAATGATAATATATAATATCCAAAGAATTATCTAACTTACTAAAAACATGAATTTCAAAAATTCATCTCAATACTTGATATTATTCCATATGTTTTTTTAAAAAATAAGAATAAAATATAAAAAAATTAATATTAATGGAATAAAAACAAATATTTATAATAAGGAAAAAATATATTGTGATACATAACGTTTTAATTTTATTAAAAAAAATATAATATAATAAAAAATCAGATCGGATATGAATTTTGAAAAATCGTATCCAATTCTAAACCATATACGATCCTATCCGATTAAGTATTTGAGGTTCGGATAACCGAAAAATTGATTCGATTACCTCGGTTTTCGGATCACCGGATTTTCATGCACATCCCTATCAACTTCAATGAAGAAATTAGAGTTTTTTAGAATTTCTAATTTTGTAACAGAAAGTAGACTATCTATTGCATCTGCATTGTTGGAAAGTAAATATATAATATATATGATATATTAAATAAAATATATTTACTGTATATATTAGTTAGATATTTTAGTTAGATAATCGTAGACTTATTTATATAAGATTTAAATAAGTTTGCTATTATTTATTTGTGGATATCTACCATATATATTCGATAAATATTTTAGTTAGCTAGTTATTTATGAGTTTATCTATGTATAGACCTCATATATGTTTGTTATTTTAATAATTTGAATCAATAACAAAATTAGGAACTTTATCAGGTACACTTGAGATTAGTTGGCTTTCTGATATACAAAATAGATTGATTTTGTTTATCAAATTTGTCATTTGCATATAAAATTAGGAACTATGGATCAAGAGGAGGCGCAGACTGAATGAGTCCTTAGACCTTACATGAACACAACCAAGAAACGCAAATTTTTAGGGAACTGAATCCATGTTTCTGGTGTCATTCATGTGTATTGTTCTTAAAACATAATATAAATACTAAAATTTATAGACTTTACCAAAAATTATAGAATATAAGAATCGGTTTTAATATCTTGATAGAGAATTATAATTATCATAATCATAAAACTTTAAAAATAAAAATTACTAGAATTATGAGTACTAAATTTACGTATCAATCATACCTGTGGCAGAAACAATATTATTAGAAAAATGAAATACGTTAATTTAGGTTATTTATTGGGTTTGGTTATACATAAATTCGGATGGGTCTAAAATAATAAACGTAAATATGATCCAAGACCCCATTTGAAGACTAAAACATGATGAATGACAATGAAAATGAGTAAATGTCATAATAAATCAACACAAACAATATTTTTAAAAAATATATGAATCATTATCAATTTTAAGGGAAGAAAAATGTTGTACTCCCAACTATAAAAGAGTGTAATAATAACAAAGTATGGAAACTTTGTAATAACTTAACTTCAATTTTCAACAAATAATACTTTTGGGATTGAAACATAAACAACTAGTCATATTCATCTATTAGTGACTTGCGACAAAACTCACTCCAATAACATCAACAATCACAAGTATGGAATCATTTGTTCTTCATAGTAGATACGACGCTCATAGAACCCCGACCGGATACAACTACAAGAGCGAGCCCACATATTTGATTGTTTCAAGTGAAGGGCTCAACATGAAACTATAGTAAATCAACTCAACTTCACCATGTTTCTTGTGATGCATATTAAAATAAGGACTAAGAGCAAATCCTAAAGCATCCACTGTCAATTATACTGCCACACAATACACAAATCTCCTGCGTTATTATTTATCTACACCAAAGAATGAGGTCACTAACCAAATATAGAATATCACATTCATTTCTCTTTTCTCGACTCTTCCTATCATACTTTTCTCGACTCGGCAACACAAATCGTTGCAGCACATTCTCCTATTCAAAAATTATCATAAAAAAATCAACACAAAGAATCTATTTTAAGGCATCTACGAAGAACAACTGTAATAATTTTAAGTAATAAGTATGAAATACATCTGTAACAATAAAATATCTCTATCCAGGAAACTAGTTCTCAATAACTCAAATATCCACAATACTAAGACTAAGACCAATGATAATCATGAGTGCCAAATTTTGTTTTGGACGAAATTAGTATCACTCGTTGGTAATTGAAAAAGCACAATAGATATTATGTTGGATCCAACAAATGAGAGCACAATGCATTGATAGACTTTATGGGTAAATAAAGTCATAACTCGATATACCATTAAAAGTAAATTTATAAAAAATTTAAAATAATTTAAACAAACAATATATTACATATTTTATATCATTTACTAACTTTAAAAAAATTAAATAGCTAACATTATATAATTAGAATATTTGTTGAAAATTATTGTAATAGTTAAAGTAACTCATTTTTTCAAAAGAAAAACAATCAATGACTGCTTAATTTTGTTTTGGACAAAATTAGTATAACTCTTTGTTAATTGCAAAATCACAAGATATCTTATCAAAAAATACTATTTTCTAATATACTCATGTATTATGTTGGACTTATCACAAAGCACAATATATGGATTGATTGTATGAGAACAATTAAGTAATATATCATTATCAAAAAATTAAAAATAATTTAAACATCACACTATATTACATATTCGATATATTTTTATATCATTTCCAACTATTAAAACAGAATAACAATTAACTTTATATAATTACATTATTTGTGAGAAAGTATTTTATAATAATTATAGTTGGCAATTACACTGCCAAATTTTGTTTTGGATAGAATTAGTATAACTATTTGGTAATTGCAAAATGACAACATATCTAATTGACACATACTATGTTCTAATATATTAATATTATGTTGGACCCAACACATGAATGCATGAATAGATTTTATGAGAACAATTAAATCATAATGCATATACCATGTTATGTATATTTATCAAAAAATTAAAATTATTTAAACACAACAATATATTACCTATTTGATATATTTTTATATCATTTCACAAGTTTTAATAAAAGAATTATCTAATTAAAATTATATAATTAATTTACTTATGAAAAATTATTGTACAATCATGACAATTGAAGTAACTTATTTTTCAAAATAATGACAATTATGAATTGTTGAATTTTGTTTTGAACACAATTAATATAACTCATTGGTAATTGTAAAATTACAATACATCTTATCAACATATACTATGTTTTAATATACTTATATTATGTGAACCCAACAAATGAGGGTAAAATGCATGGATAGGCTTTATGAGAACAATGAATCCATAACTCAATGCACCATGTAAAAGTTTAATCATAAAATGTAATTTAAACACAACAATATATTACCTATTTAATATATTTTTATATCATTTCAAGGTTTTCAATAAAAGAATTACCTAATTAACTTAATATAATTAATTTACTTGTGGAAAATTAGTGTGGAATCATGACACTTGAAGTAAATCATTTTTTAGAAGAAAAGACAATCATGAACTGTTGAATTTTGTTTTAGACAAAATTAATATAACTCTTTGGTAATTGCAAAATCCCCCACAAAATGGAAAAATGGCATTAAAAATCATACTTATTTGACCACACAACTATTTTCACCACATATGTTTTAACATTTCAAATTGGTCACATATGTTTAATACTATTTGACATTTAGATCATTTGCCGTTAAATTAATACAGTCTGATTTATTGATCACATAGTAAGTTTCTCCCTTTCTTTTTTGCATTGGTCAAGAACCCGCATAGTCTCATCATTCATTTTTGCAGTCTGAGTATTACGTTGTTTCTCAAAATTTGTTATGATACTATATATATCACTCATCTGCGTTAGAATAAACGGTAAAATCAATAATCAATAATCAAAAAACAACAACGAAATATAACAAATAATAAATAAAATTTCAATACTGAAAAATCGGTTCAGTTACAGTTCGGTTACCTCGGTTTTCGGATCACCGGATTTTCATACACACCCCATCAACCTCAATGAAAAAAGTAGAGTTTATTAGAATTTCTGATTTTGTAATAGAAAGTAGACTATCTATCATATTTGCATGAAATTAGAACAAGGCGATATTGTGATGAAAAAAATATCCAAGTCTTTACTACTAAAAAATCAACATTTCCAACATCCCGCATAACAATTCATGAATAAATGATTCTGATAAGTGGCAGGTTTTATTTTGGAGATTGACTGAAGAACTGAAAAATGTTATAAAAGAATTCAAGATCAATATGAAGAATTAATAAATAGTCAATTATTAACAATAAAATGCCATATGAAAACCCCAATACCCCTTAGATCAGGGTCAGGCTGTTTTTCCTAAAAATTAGCCTGATTTTACGGAACATCAACTTTCATTCTTTGGATGTTTTCTATTTCTTCGTTCGTACATAACATCAGCTTTATTCGCAAGTTCTCCAATTCCCAAACTAGTCTCCAATTCTAATATAATTTTCTTTGTCGTAGCAAGTTGTCGTAAATTATCTTCTAAATTTGATAATTTTTTCTCCACAACAACAATTTGAGATTTGAGAAACTCAATCTCCTTCATTTGATCTTTAATGATTGTGTCTTTGATTTCCACTTCTTCCCTCCACTTTTGATCTAAATTTTTTATAACCTCCTCAATTTCTTCCGTCATATTTAAAAATTGAAAACCAAGATGATTGTTAAAGTTTTCTATTGGAGATCCTATTCCATCAACCATCTGCATTCAAACGAAACACTTATACAAAAAATTGACCGACCAAAGAAACCAGTTCTTAACTCCAATACCCACAAAGAAGATAGAGTAATGAATGTCACTACAAAATACAAAGAAAACATATAAAGAATCAACACAAAAAAACTAACCTGATATCAAGTAGGGATGCGCAGCTTCCACTTGATAAAGAATCAAGAAACGTTAGAGTTCTATAAAGTTCAATGGGAAGTTAGGGTTTTAAGTCCTTAAAAGGAGGAAGGTAATATAGTGACATTTTCAAAATATCAGCACTTAGATGTTAATTGTCAAATTGCAGGCCCATTGTGGATGATTCTTAAATTGTACATTATGCATTCTCACTTTACTCACTTTTGTTAGGGCTACACCTAAGTGATTTTTCACTAATACATTTTTTTTCCAAAAACAAACTTTCAAAATTATCTATATTTTTAAATCATAAATAATATATTTTTATAACAAATATAAAGTTAATAGTTTTTTTAATAAATTTAAAAATACATGACTATCTATTTTAAAAAATAGATATCATGAATTAATGTTTTAATACTAGTTGCTACGACAAAGATTGGGTGGCACCTGTAGAAAATTCATAGCATTTTCTATATCTTCGTTTGTATAGAAAATTAGTTTTATGGTCTCTATCTCCAAGTTGAGATTTATTCGTTCGTTCTAAGGGAATATGTCAATTCACTTTCCAAAATAGGGTCAACAAGCTGACCAAATCGAAATCTAACAAGTTTCGATGAGTACACATGTTTGCCTGGTCTATAACGTTCTGAACATGCAACACAAATATATATTACCTTGCTTAAAAGCATTAGAGGGATCACATTACCTTGAAAATATCGAATATTAATCTCGGAAACAACCCAAAGCTCACTTTTCATCTCGTATATCAATGTTTCTTGTTCTTCACGATTTCTTTGTCATGTACTAGACCAATATGAAGTCTCACTCTTACAAATGACATCTGGATCCAGAGTATATGCAGCACATCTGCCACCAAATGCCTCGGTGTAAGTGCTAGAAACGCTTACAGATCTCTATATGCAGCCTCTATTTGAAATCTTGGATTTACATAGAGCAAGAAATGATGCAAAGACCTGCTGCTCTGTCACAAGATATTTCTAATCCATGCAATTATCCACCATAAAAGCTCCACCGATTCCCATAATGCTCGTAACATTCGAGATTGGTGGAAATGATCTTAAACACAATTTTCGTGCAAGGCCATTTGTAACAACTGAAATAGGGTATGGTATTATAGCGCTAAGTGTAGGAATATGCAAAACTAGTTCGTTTTAAACATATGTTATTACAGTATTAACACTCACCAAATTGACGCCATGCACTTGAAACTGCACCAGCATGGATTGTCAATGAAACTCATGATGTGCAAACACAACTCGGTGTGAATGCACACCATGAAATCGACACAAAGCCCTGGATTCTGATCCTTTTCAAAGTCACCATCTTCTTGTGTGGGTGAGAGCTTATTTTCGTTTTCCAACTCAGTATCTTCTTTCTCTACATCATCAATATAAGCTAATTTAGTCAGCTCCTCTTCAATCATTAGCTTTATACCCGCTTTCCCGGATGTGAGATCCGTATTGAAGCACTTGCCCATAACGAAAATAGTCAGAAGAAGGAAACACTTAACAATTTTCAGTTATGACAATAATCATGCAGTAAGCTAACACCCCTTCACTAAATAAAAGGGGATGAAGTTAACCAATCAAATAACAGAATTTTAGGGTGAAAAGAAAAGAAAAACTGGAACTCACCCAACAGCTTCATCATGTTGGCAATAGTGGCCTGAAAAGTATAGGTTTAGTAGTTGTCACTTGCCAATGTTAAAAAAATTGAGAAACTGCATCTAAATTTCTTGCGATTGAAATTTAAAATGTCCAGTTCAATTCTATCATAACAGAAAACAACATTTCACGATAGCAAACACTAAATTCATGAATAAGTGATTATGATAAGTCGCAGGTTTTATTTTGGAGATTGATTGAAGAACTGAAAAATGATTAAGAGAATTCAAGATCAATATGAAGAATTAATAAATAGTCAATCATTTACAACTGTTATGGTCTCTTTTTAGGGGGTACCAACAGTCGTCCGGTTCGTTTAGCAAACGAACTTGGTTCTGATTTGTTTTTGTTATGGAAGACGATTAAAAACTGGAAACAAATGATGACACGGCGATGTATAGTAGAAACCCCATGAATTGGGGTGAAAACCACTTGACTAAGAGCAGATTATACTCTTAGCATGTTCACTAATCAAATCATTCATAATGAATACAACAGAGGCTTAATGAAAATGACAAGGAAAAGAAAACAGTAAGAATTCCGGCAGGGTAACGGTCTGTTCTTACGCGTCCAAAAGGTCCTGCTATTTCCGTCGTCGCGCCCTGTATTTATAGAGTTAGCGGCGTGTGTAAATCACGCTCTGTAACCGCATCTGACAGGTTTGTTAGAGGTTGTTATCGCGGGATGTAAAACGAGGTTGGGACAGAGGCGTGGTCTGCGTGATCGGGCCCGAGGCTTGGTAAACGTGTGGAGGCCCGAAGCGTGGAAAACGTGAGTCTGTAACCGTTCGGACCGAACCAATGAGCCAGTTACCAGAAAACGCTTTATTTCGCCTAAGGTTATCTTCGGTTCTCTCGTTAAACATCATGCCGCTTTTCCTTAAGTGTACAAATGGGCTGCAAGAATTCGTTTCCACCATTTGAATTAGTCCAATAGTTAATGGGTCTTACCCATCACAAGGTACACAGTCCTAAAGTTCTCATCAACAATGAAACGCCATATGAAAACGTTAATACCCCAGATCAGGCTGTTTTTCGTGAAAATTAGCTTGATTTTGTACGGAACATCAGCTTTCAATCTTTGGGTGTTTTCTATTTCTTCGTTCGTACATAACATCATCTTTATTCGCAAGTTCTCCAATTCCCAAACGAGCCTCCAATTCTGATATCATTTTATTCGTTGTAGCAAGTTCTCGTAAATTATCTTCTAAATATGATAATTTTTTCTCCACAACAGCAATTTGAGATTTGAAAAACTCAATCTCCTGAATTTGATCTTTAATGATTCTGTCTTTGATTTCCACTTCTTCCCTCCACTTTTGATCTAAATTTTTTATAACCTCCTCAATTTCTTCCGTCATATTTAAAAATTGAGAACCAAGATGATTGTTAACATTTTCTATCGGAGCTCCTATTCCATCAACCATCTGCACTCAAACAAAAAATTGACCTACCAAAGAAACCAGTTCTTAACTCCAATACCCACAAAGAAGAATACAGATAAAAAAGAATCAACACGAAAAAAACCAACATGATATCAAATAGGGATGCGCAGTTTCCACTTGATAAAAAATCAAGGAACGTTAGAGTTCTATAAAATTCAATGGGAAGTTTACATGTTAATTGTCATTTTAAGTCCTTAAAAGGAGAAAATTTTCAAAATATTAGACTTTACATGTTAATTGTCAAATTGCATACCCATCTAAACCCTAAACCCATCTACGAGTGATTCTTAAATTGTACATTGTGCACTCCCACTTGTACCCACTTTTGTTAGGGCGTCATTTTTCACAAATACATTTTTTTCCAAAAATAGACTTTCAAAATTATCCATATTTTTTAAAATATTTTTATTTTTTTAAAAGTTATTTAAGTTTAAATCATAAATAATACATTTTTATAACAAATATAAAGTTAATGATTTTTTAAAAAAATTAAAAATACATGATTATCTATTTCAAAAAATAGATATCATAAATTAATGTTTTAATACTGGTTGCTAAGATAAAGATTGGGTGGCATATGTAGAAAATACATAGCATTTTCTATCCCTTCGTTTGTATAAAAAATCAGTTTATGGTCTATATTTCCAAGTTGAGATTTATTCGTTTCTTCTAAGGAAACCTCACCATTTTCTTGGAAGTAGTAAGTTGTCCTAATGTAGTTTCTAACTTTGATAGCCTTTCTTCGACAGTAGCAATTTCATATTTGAGTCATTCTATCTCTTCACTTCGATTTTGAACAAGTCTTTAGAAGTTTCATCCCAACTTTCCACTTTTCATCTAATCTTTTTGTAAGATTCTCAATTTCCTTCTTTATATTTGAAATTCGAGAACTAATATCTTTCTCAAAGCTTTTCATATGACCACTTATATCAGTCATCTACAGTAAAACAAATTGTTAAACCTTTTTTAAAAACAAAATTGAGCATCTATATTCCCTTCATGAATAAATGTAGATTGTTGAGATCTACATCAATGAATTTAAATGTTAGAATTATCAATTCTTGAGATAATTGGGTTGTTTTCTAGATATAGATTTTGTGCCATATAAATTCGTATTTTATCACATGACTGACCCAAATCACTCTTGCTCCAATCTTAATGTTTACATTTGACCAACCATTCCCCCTATCACTTTGGGTTAGCAGAATACAGGCTGGGAAGGCAGACTAATCGGGCTAGTGTAGCTACTTTGCTCGAGCTACCTTATCCAAGGAACTAGACAGGTGCTTCTGTATCACTTATATAATTATTTTAATTATCATGTCGAACTAAATCTAACCATTAAAGCATTTTTGAGTCCATAATTTAGGGATGGGCACGGATCCGACCCAACGAGTTACGGTTGAACCCATCAATCCATACGGATTGGCTCAAAGGGTTAGTGAACATTTTTTATCCGCCAACGGATTGACCCGACGGGTTAGAAGTTCAACCCAACCCGTCAACGGGTTTAAACAATATAAAGTCTCCAAAATTTGCATATTCAATTAATTTAATCCAAAGTTTGAATAATTTAACTATTTTAGTCAATACGTTAAAAACACTTCGGTTTATTTTAGTATAATTAACGAATTTTATAGACAAACTTTATTTCAAGACAATACATGAAAGCAACTTTGAATTTTTGAATAGTGATATACAATGGAATAATTTAGATAAACAATGTAAAATAAATATTACTCACACATTGTCGTTTATTGTTTTTGTGTTTTTATTAAGTAACGAACTAACAATAATAATAAATATCAATATAATTTTGAAGAATGAAAAAAAAATAAATAAAAATATGATCTATTATAATATCATGTACTCCTCCCATATGATTTAAAAAATAAAAATAATAATATATATTAATTCTAAAACATTTTTAAAAAATAAGTTGTGGCCCAATCAACCCGTGACCCCGAATGGGTCGATGCGTACGAATTGATAGGTTGATTTTTGCAACCCTATATATATATATATTTCATGGGCTAACCCACCTCTACCATAATCCTAATCAGCCTCAGTCTGATTGATAGTAGCTCTAAATTTTTTACTAATAATCTCTTGTTGCCCTAATTAGACTTTCCTTTCATATGCACTTAATAAATTTCATGGATGTTTTGAAGTACAAGGTCAAATCTAAAATCAAACATATTCTCATGTTGTTATAAATTTTAATTCTATTTTTATTGAGAAAATTGATTCAATACGTGTACACCATAACTTGGTCCATTAATATTTTAATTATAATAAAAAATATACTATATTTCACTATTAAATGAACTAATATTAATTCACATACTTCATAAGTTTTGGTAAATTAATTCATAAAATTTAGTGTTATGTAATTAATTCCCAAAGTTTAAAATTTTAACAAATAAAATCCTCTATATAAATCAAATTTTAATATTCGATTTTGTTAGTTTATATATTTGATTTGACAAATGTTACAAATTTAAAAAATTAAATTTATCAAACCCTATGAAAATTAAATAAACTATTACAAATTTTGGAAATCGAATTTAAGAAGTAAAAACACAATTTTCTCACTTGTGGCTTAAAAATAAAACTAAATATATTTAAATAAAGGTGAGTAAGTATAGAAATATTATCTGTTGGGGATGGATCTGGTGGAGACACCATGCAATAGCTTTACAAATCCAAGGAAACTCAGTTTCCCATCAGTGTGTCTTATCCAGTCATGTAGAACAGCATGAACTGGTATTGATGTGTTGAGTCCAAGTTCCTGAAATAACCTCATTCAGCCGTACGAATGTAAATGACATATGCGAAATTTCTTACCGAAGCTAATTCTTCGATCATGATGATCCGGTTCCCTTCCTTCTCGAAGAATTCGTAACCGCACCGTGCGTGTTGCTCCCATCTCTCTAGAGATTCCAACTGATATATACTCAATGCTGCTGCACAGAATTCATCGAAATCCATCCTTGTGTACTGAAGTGGAGTCACCTGTTTTTGAAGAACATAAATAATGTAACGAGAATGTATTAGTTATTATGGAACATACCGATGCGAGGAAGTCGAAAATGCGGGATTCGCTCATGGCGTCTGTAGCATTTCTCTTCAATGCCTGAGAATGAAGATTGTGAGTGAGCTGGTTATATAGATTTTTAGAAGTACCGATGTATAATCATACCGTCTTGATGGTTTCTAAACTTATGTAGCCATTCGTGTTTGGTTCGAGAAGAGTAAATTGATGCCTGAGGTAGAAAAGTTCATCTTCAGTCAGAGTTCTAGACAAAGCCTGCAACAATGAATCGTCGTGTTACCCTTGTGGGAGCATCATATCTTCAGCAGGGATACGAATAAATGGCACGAAAAAGCCGATAAATGATACGTACCCGTAGAGCAGCTTTACGCAGAGGAGAAGAACGCATATAAGCTTTCATAAGCTTAAGGATCAATATATCCAATGGAACCTGAACATTTTTGGTGTTTCTGATCCATGGATGACCTGAGACAGAAAAGGTTGTGTAAATCGTGAATTCTAGATATACTGGAAGGGATACTTACACATTGCTTGGGCTGCAGACATTCTTTTTCTAGGATCCTTATTTAGCAAGCGTTTGACAAAATCTTTAGATTCAGGAGACAAGGTTGGCCATGGTGGTTCTTCGTATGTTGGTTCAGCTTTTACAACAGCACGAAAGATGCCGGATTCGGTTCGAGCCCAAAACGGACGGCTTCCACAGAGCAATATGTAGGCTATAACTCCAATACTCCAAACATCAGCCTCTGTATTGTAAGCTCTGTGTAAAACTTCTGGTGCAACATAATAAGCACTTCCAACAATATCATTAAGTCTCTCATCTGCATAAAGATTCGAACAATATTCATTCACTTCAGTAGCTAAGATTCCTAATGAGAACATTCATTTGGTTAATGGAATAGAAAGCAAAGTCCCAGACCTGGTCTTACGAAATCGGATAACCCGAAATCTATAGCCTTCAAAGTAGAGACTTCTTCCTTAGAAGTGAACAGGAAATTCTGATACAAGAGCAAACAATGGGTAAGATACGATTGTGCGACAATATAATCATTGAGCGTGAATAATTCCGACCTCGGGTTTAAGGTCACGGTGCACCACTCCTTGAAGATGGCAGAATGCAACAACACTCAGTATCTGCATCATTACAGTTTTTGCATCATCTTCTGAATACTTCCCACCCCTGTACCCATTGAACTTGATTAACATGACAGAAACAAAAGATGTTATTGCTTTATTCACTAGGAATCACCTTGAAAGGATTCTATCTAATAGCTCGCCTCCTTCACATAACCTGAAACATTAATATGCAATCAGATAAAGAACATGACAACGGAGTTATATAAAGCCATTTATAATAGAAAAAAGTCTCATATTCATTTGCAGGTAGTTAAACCACACATGAATGGAAATTGATCCGATTTTGCTTCAATATAAAGCTATAGAACTAACTTTCATAAGGTAAGAACGAACTTACTCCATCACTATGTAGACATTGTCATTATCTTCAAATGAATAGAAAAACTGCACGAGATTGGAGTGTCCTGTCAAAGCCCTCAGTATCTTTACCTCCTTCCTCACATCTTCAATGGCTATAGCAGTTGTCATCTGTGAATCAAGACCCGCTTGTGAATGACCAAAAAAATTAAGAGAGTAATAAATTTTCAGTGGAACGATAAAACATCCTCAATTTCAAAGACAGAAGGATAGAAGGAAGAATATAATAAAGAAGGAAATGAATAAACTAAACTGAATCCATAGTAGATCAGGTCCCCTTGACGCGTAAAGTGGGAAGAAAAGCAGCAAACATCCAAAGAAAAACTCGCACCTTTGCTTTTGGTATGACCTTAACTGCAACTTCTTGCCCTCTGAGATCCCCTTTCTTGAACTTGGCCCGACATGTGTACCCAAAGTGACCTCTCCCTATCTCCTCTCCTACCTCAAACTTGCTGTAAAAATTCTTGGAGAACCCAAAATTCTTATCCAATCCTACTTTCTCTGTCAGATTCTTACTCTCCGGTAAAGACGTTTCATTAGGCTTCACAGAGCCCTGCCGACGTAGCAAAGCTTTGATGTGCTTTGCCGGCGATGGCGGAGGAAACGGGCGCTTAAATAGACTTCTGGGTGTGCCGTTTGGCGCCGGCGACTTCTTAGAGAAGAGATAATGAGCTGGGCTAGGACTGTAGAACGGGAAAAAGGGTGACTTTTTACCGATTTCGTGATCCGCCTCAACCTCAGCCTCACTTTTCTTCTGCTCGACAAAACCACTTGAGCGCTTAACATTCTCGCTGTTTTCCCTCCCCTGGCCAGAATCACCACGTTCGTGGGTAGAACGAATCGCCGGTTTGATCTGTAGAGGAGAACCAAAGTTGGGTTCTGTAGGCGCTTTGGGTTTAGAAACACAAACCCCCATCAGCTGTTCCAACAATAGAACTCAACTTTTGGTGACCCGACAATGCTTGAACTTCTTTCTCCAGAAGCCGATTAAGCTTTTTACAACGGCAGAAAGTGGATGGAATCTTTAAAGATTTGAATGCACATTTTTTAACGGAATTCCGCTTCGAATATTTTTGTGGAGAGTCATACCTGAAAAGGAAGAAGGTAAAGTGAACAGACTACAGAGAAGCTCTCATAGCAGATAAAAAAGTAAATCACGATACCTGCTACTTCAACAAAGATCACACACACACAGATAAACAATCTAAAAAAATCCCAGAATCAGATGATCAAATAGAAAGTTCCCACATCCAATCTCAACTTATATCTATGCACATTAATGCTTTCCTTCCAACTTTCAACTATATCAAGAAAATGAAATTTCAGAATTTTTCAATAAATAAATAAATAAATATTTGCATTTGCATGCACATGTTGATGATTGAAGATCTGAAAATCCCATAATCACCAACCAACTCGTTTAATCAAAACAAAACTTTGATATCCAATAGCTGTAAGGGGAACCAATAGCTGCTCAATCCAATCTATATAATTTTATTATTCAAAATATGGGTGATGATTGCCTCCCATTCATGTGTAAATGGTATATCTTCCAAGTTACAAAATTACAAATATCATACATTTTTTTAACAAAAATATACATTTCTAGTCCTCCAACTACAATTAAATACACATAAGACGCCTTAAGTTTCCAATACCGTTTATTATTGACACTTTAATGAACTCGTAAATTTTTAATATTTTATGCACAATTCTCGAACATCACGGGTAAATTTTGTATAA
The DNA here is from genome assembly GCA_009725065.1 of Utricularia reniformis. NCBI lineage: Eukaryota > Viridiplantae > Streptophyta > Magnoliopsida > Lamiales > Lentibulariaceae > Utricularia > Utricularia reniformis. Next base: position 1,549 of record RWGZ01001696.1, on the reverse strand, counting down.
TTTTTTAAAATGATCTTATTTGCGTACTTTTTTAGGGGTTTTCAACTTACCGAAAACTGGTGCTAGAATGTTAGGGGTAAAAAACAAACGATATTAATAACTTTAGGTATCATTCTATCAATTTCATAAGTTGGTTTTCAATTTCATAATTCATAAGTTTGGGTGCTAATTATACAATTTTCTATTAAAAATATACATAAGTTTCCGTATTATTATGCTGCATTCATAAAAAAGAAAAGTTCAAATGAATATATTAGACCAGAGACCAGAGACCAGATAAAGAGACTTGTTCCTAAAATTCTAATATTAAAATATAAAATTGAACTAATATTATGTAAATCTCAAAATCCCATAATTTTTGATCCAGTACTCATGGCAATGAAAGTAATTATTGGTAAACAAAATATATTATACACCAAATTCATAACATAAATTTACACTTGCTTCAATATAAAATTAAAAAAAAACATAAATTTATTTTGAATTTAAGGAGATGAATGCGATACCAATTACTGTGGGCAGCGTTTGGAGATGGATTGGACGAGCATTCAATTTTTCCTGGCCCCAACGCATTTAGTACACAACTTCACTTACCAAAAAAGCTGTCAATCACTTATTATTATTATTAATTAAATTATACCGATCCTACGCAAGTACGCATTTAAAATATATTTATTTATTAATTTTATGAGAAAATTGTATAAATATCCTTCAAGTTACTAATGGTGTAAAGACTATATATCCTTCAATTTATAAAATTACAGGAATGATCCCTCAAATTATCAAAATCGTTTGTTTTTTACCTATAGTATTTAATACATGATTTTCCGTTAAGTTTACAAACAGTTTTCGTTGGCAGTATTCGTTCTCAATGTTAACAAATTATACAAATAAGTCTTTTATACAAAAAAATTATACAAAATTGATACTTTAAGTTCGAGAAATGTGCATCTGGACTTAAAATAATAACAATGTCGTAGATAGTTAATATTAAACAGTATTGTTTACTTGAGGTGTCGTACATGCATTTAATTAAAATTGGAGGATCATATGTACATATTTTTAACTTACATATTTTTATTAACTTGAGGTGTTATATTTGCATATTTTTGTTAACTTAATGTGTCATATTTGCAATTTCGTAGCTCGAAGGACTACCGAAAGCTCATTAATGTTATTTTGATTAAAAAAAAGTGCATGATTCTTAGCCGTAAGAAAAGGATAGCAAAATCCTAGTAGAGCTGAGATTTACCTGGTTGAGCAAACAGACCGGAATCGGATTCCTTCATGAAACTTCTCGTTTCGAAATGCAGTTTCCGTTTCCGGAATTACGTAAACAGCTCTCTCGGAGACGGCGGAGAAGGTGCTCCGCAGCCGTCCGATCAATTTAGGCCGTTGCAATCCGTTTTCCGGAGGCGCCTTATAAGCGGCGCCGGAGCTGCTTCTCTGCTTGCTATTGGTGCTAACTTCGGCGGTTTCACCAGCTTTTTGCTAGGCTTCTCGCCGGAAATCGCTCGGAACCTTAAACTCGACGCGATTTATCCGGTCG
>RWGZ01001695.1:0-41640 GCA_009725065.1 Utricularia reniformis | reverse complement strand
TTATTATTTTAAATAATAATTAAAATTTATGCTCAAGTTGAAACCCCAAGTTAAAATTAATGAAACATTGGAACTCGTCTAATTCAAATAAAACCCCAAGTAAACTTAGTATATATATATATATGATAAATTTCATTTTTAGTCTTTTAAGTTTTTTAGGTTCGTAATTTAAATTTTCATCTAAAACACAATAAACTAAGTACATCAATTTAGTAGATTACAAATATGTTTGTGTGTTAGTATACTTTAGAAAACAACAATCATTCAAACCCAATATACTGCATCCCTATTTTCATTTGACTTCCAAACAAAGAAAAACAGTGAGTAATCAACAAACTTGTTAACAAGTTTTAAAAATATAAAATCTGATTATTTTAAAAAAATAGGAGGAAGCATCTCAGAATGAAAAATTCCCAGAATTCTCTTCACAGTAAATCAAAGTGCAAGGATAACAATATAATTCAATCGCATCACTGATGCTGCTCCTCATCCGCAAAATAAGAATAAAAAGATGTTAAGGATCTCAGGATATATATAAATGCTATCTTCAACACCGAAATCGGGAATTTCAGATAGATAACGCAGTAATTTTTTCAAGCATCATAGATCCAAATTCAAATAAATATAAAAACTAGTAGAGAGAACGAAGAAAACAGCGATAATCGAAAATAGATATTAGAGACAGCGCCGAAACCCAATTGAAAAACTCGACCTGCTTGAGAGCTTTAAAGGAAAAACCCTAGACATTACACCAAAACGCTACCATACGGCGTCGTTTTATAACATGAGCTTCGTTAAGCCCTTTTTGAGAAAAATCGCCAGGCCCATATACGTTATACGGCCATTACATTGGGGCGTAATTGCCAATTATGTTTATTTTTTTATAATTGTATTTTAATATGAAAATCGAAAATCATAAAACAATGCTATAAAAAATTATAAATATTCCATAATTACATAAATTTTTGCAATCAAGGAAGTTATATGTGTAATTATAGTGAGTTTGGGTCAATGTTTTAAATACTGGTATCGGTCGTTATACCAGATGAACTCATTAGATCGGTATACCGGATACGTTTTGGGTATATTGGGTATGTACCAGAATATTAAAATAAATTAAATTATAGAATATTCATATTTTATTTTTTTTAATATAAAATCCGATCCAACCCGCAAAAAACTCGGTACGACCTGTAAAAACCCGACCCGACCAAAAAAACCCGTACGGGCCGGTATTTTGGCAAAATACAGACAAAAGCCGGTACGGTTGAAATTTCCGGTATACCAAAAATTTAAAACACTGGTTTGGGTATGCTGATGAACAAATCTCGATTATATATAACTTTAGCAAAATACATAATTCAAAATATACACATGCTAATTGCTAGCATACTATATGACTTCATTGATTCGTGTGGATCTTATAAACTCGATTTTTTATCGCGTATCTGAGTGGATGTCATAACAATTCCCAATAATCATGGTGTGAACCTTAAGTTATGGCACTAGTTAAGGTTTTAGATAATTTACTCTTGTGGTTCCTTTATGGGTATACAATAGTTAACCGTGAAAACATGAGATTTATGTGGAAAATTAAAAAAAGAAAATGAAAATCACTGTACAATAGATAAACCGCTTGATATGTTGTTTAAAGAATTGTTATAAGGAACTAATAACAAAAATAGCTCATAGTATCAAAAAACAAATGGCTTTATCCATGCTTCCTCCTAGTATTTATATACAACTTAGAATGCAAGATCATCATTTCTTGATATGTACCCCTATATGAATGGATGTGTTCCTATTGATGGTCTGCACGCAATCATCTAAAAGGATGTTATTTTGAACATTTAACATCGTGTCGTAAGGATATTTATAATCGCACCCTTCGTGTCGTAGGACTGTCTTGTCTCATTCTGGCACACAATTGTATGAAGCAACATGCTCAACCCTTGAGGTAGTATGAGAATGACAATTGTCTCCCACGATCAGCTCCTGATAGCTGCCAACCCGTTTTTCACTTGTTACGAATTGCTCAGTGACTTGCATCAACTCCACTTCATACCTAACATGTATTGATCGATTAACTAATGGGTACATGATCTCACTTAGAAATATTTTTGGTATTTATTTTTAGATCAGTCAATTTCTTTAATTATTCAGAATTCAATTGTTGTGGGATACGAGCAATATACGAGATTGAACCCACAATGTGTGAGCTTACGTGTTCGGGAGAGCGAAGCTCTACCTTGGTTTTTACTATAATAATCGAGAGATACAATTACAATGAATAAATATCGGTAATCTGAGCGAAAACGGTACGAAAAGCAATCAAATATATTCATCTACGACGAAACTGCCGAAAACTCACGAATAGTGAGCTGGCCGCGAGATTTCGGACGAAAACTCACGGGTGGAGGCTGAAAACGAAATCTCGCGAGTACCTTCACAAGTTCGAGCAAGAGCATTGCCTTGGGAGGTACAAAAAGAGTCCGAATCCATTTTAAGTGTCTTGAGACTTCTATTTATAGAGAAATTCATCCCAATTAATAAGTTTCAGGCCCAGGAGCTCAATTTAACTTGTTTCAGCCCAAAGTACTCAAATAGTATTTAATTAAACTGGAATAAATGTCATATCGCAATATAACTTCGGAAATGCATCTCGATCGAGAAATAGCCGGAAATGTCGATTTGATAATACCGGAAAACCTCATAAAATAATTCATTGCTTCCATATATCGAATATACAGCCGGAAATATCGCTACAACTTACCGGCGCGCTCCTCGGGTGCCAAATTACGAAAATACCTCTGGCCCCGTTCTGTATCGAATTTGTCCGAAACTGACAGAAACATTAGTGAAATGCTCATATGGAGGCCCGGGAGATCCGAATTAGGAGAATACCCCCAAAATAATAGAGTGATATAAATATACGAGAATACCGGAAATATTATCTAGCCACGTCGAACGAGCTCCCGGGATGTCATAATACCGAAAATACCCCGGGTAATATCATTATCCAATCCCAAACTCCATTCAATTACCTTGAAATAAGTATTATTGGTAAGAAGCCTAGCGTCATGGCGTATCTTATTGGGGTCACAATTCATATATTTCGAAGAATAAAAGTGACAAATAGTAATGGGTAACTAACGTTTTTTATTAATCTTCTTGATGAGTTCGGTTAAAATCCATTAAAATTTCTGCAATAACATTGCACATATTATGTTTGTTTGGTTCAACTTTTTTAAATTGAATGGGATGAAATATAATGATTGTAAAATAATAAATATGTCAAGTAAATTATAGTATTTTGTCGTGATTTATTGATTTATGTAAAAAAAGAATATACTTTATATATATATAATAAATATAACAATATTATAAGTACGAGAAAATTAATTACTTCTTAACTATTGATGATGTCAAATTAGTTTTAGCAACGATAATTTTATTAACGCTCTGATAATGAAATTATTATTTTCAAATTACGATTTGAAAATATAAGTACATCTTACCTCTATTTTAATCAGAAAACCAAATAAACCCAAATAAACAGATTTTGTATTACTCTTCTGAACATATTTACCGTTAACAAAATTCATTTCTTACAAATATGAGTGATGGTTTGGTGAATGTACAATATCTGTATCTAAGAATTTATTAATAATAATTACTTTTATTTTTCGGGGTAAAAAATTAATTGTATATTGTAGGCAAATTCGATTTTTGTATTTCTGAGCACGAATTAGATTTTTAAAATGAACTCTTTTGCATTAATTGGGTCACAATTATTTAATAATAACTAGATAATTTAAAATATTACACCCACGATTATTTAATTATAATAAATTTAATATTTTNTGCAAAAGTATCGGATTTTGGTCTGGCGAAGCTTATAGGCTCCGAAAGAAGTTACATCACAACTAGAGTTATGGGAACTTTTGGGTAACAATCTTTTTTCATTTCAGATACAAAGCTTGAGTCTTTTTCATTGAAATGAAATGGAAGTTTTTGTGTTGTTTAGTTATGTTGCTCCGGAATACGCAAGCACTGGAATGTTGAACGAAAGGAGTGATGTATACAGTTTTGGTATTCTTATAATGGAGATCATTTCAGGTAGGAGTCCAGTTGATTACGGCCGGCCCCCAGGCGAGGTATGACCTTATTTCCGTTTCGATTTCGATCCGAATTTGGGAACTTGATCAATTGAATGTAAAACCAGGTGAACTTAGTGGACTGGCTTAAGACAATGGTGTCAAGCAGGAACTCAGAGGGAGTTATTGACCCCAAGTTACAGGACAAACCTTGTTCGAGATCACTTAAGCGTACCCTTTTAGTCGCCTTACGATGTGTCGATCCAAACGCTCAAAAAAGACCGAAAATGGGGCACGTTGTACATATGCTGGAGGCCGATGATTATCCTCTCCGTGATGTAAGTCTGTGTGATTGATTAGTCTTTGCAAGCTCACTGTAATGAGTATTGATTTGCAGGAGCGTCGAGGGGGGAGGCCGATAACAGAAGCGGGAGATAGTTGCAGCGCCCAAACGAGAAAGCAAGAAACAGATGAAGAGCAATGACAGACAATAATTATATTTTGTTTTTATTCTTCATTACAATACAAAGTAGAGTGTTATAATGAATTTGCATAATGAAGAAGATGGTCGATTCCAGTGGCTAAAGATTCAGACAAGATGGACCATTTACATAATTTAGATTATGACATTGGTTGCCTGTGGACCTCGAGATTCTTCCCTAATTTTCAAGACATCTTCTGTATTGAGGACCACCAAATTATTATTATACTTGCAGAGTTTAAATATTACATATTTATCACTCTAAGATTTAGTATTAGAGTGATAATTATAAAACTTAGAAAAACAACTCATTGCAACTTTTGAAAGTTTAAAAATTAATAAAATGAATTATAATAAATTTGAGTGTTTTTTGTAATTTTTAAAGTTTGTGTCACATTTTTTACGCTATTTAAAATTGATATTCTCAGTCTAAAAAATGGAAAAATTATACAAACTATTTAGAAGTTTATGAAATGACATGTATATCCTTTGGACATTACAATTATACCATGTATATATGGGCTTTGTCTCATAAGCCTGGCCCATGCGTAGAGTCGGTGCCGAAGGCCCGATAAAATTACCGCAGCTATTTTAATGGAGTCACGTGATTGGGTGTCAACATCCATGAGAATCTACCTAGAAGAATATTTTATTAAGACATGGGGAATATGTTTCTATACATCAATTCATGCTTTTGGGCCCACAATTATCAGCCCAAACTTTTACAATTTTAAATGAAAGTAAAGAAAAATAGCACAAATATAGGTAAAAATAATTTTGTAATGGTTATTGGAAATGAAATTCTGTNGGAAGACAATCGAAAATAAATCGAGAGTTCTATGCCAAGCTTAAACTTCCAGGAGAAAACCAGATCGAAAACCGAGAATGAATCCTCCTTTTTCCTCCTTCCCTCTGTGTCCTTTTTATACTGTCACTGTACCATGTACAGTAGGGTGTCCTTTTGCGCCTGTCCTTTGCTACTAGGTCGGCTAACGTCAGGCGAAACAGCCGCCGGAAATAGCCCTGTAGCTGCATGGCGCCGGTCCTTTCGGCGCTGCCAGCCGGCTACTCTTTGGCTTCTAGCGGCTTACATCCATTGCCTAGCCACGCTATTTGTCCGTCTGTCGCGGGTTTTTGTCGCGTATGACGCATGAGGATGGCCCGAAGTAGCGCCTGCAAAAAACGGACCGATCGGTCTGGGCGTATGTGGGGAGCTGGGCCCCACGGCTCGGGACCGATCGCTAACTGTGACCGATCGGGTCAAGTGATACAAACAGGCCCTCTGCTGACCTGGGCCTCCAAGTTCGGCTCACTTGCCTGGGCCGCCATGGCCCAGGACGGCCCTGACCCTGTTCGGGGTATCGGGTTCCGATGATCTCATCAGGCTCCTCTGATCAAGTTTGGTCCTGATCATGTCCGAGGTACCGGGTTCCGGGAATCTCATCAATATCAGTGATGTATTTAAAATATTAATGTAAAACATGATTTTAGATTTTGAGATATTAAATATGGAATTATAAAACTTAAAATACATATTATTTACAAATTCTAAAAGTTTAGTGTTAATGTAAACAATTTTAATAATTTTTCATGTGATTGAAAGTTTGGGTTTATACAAAAAAAACCACTAGAATATTAATATATTATACATAATTGTTTTATGTTATATAGCATTAGGCTATACTCTCTTCATCTTTAGGGGTGAACAAAAACTTTGGAATTCCAAATAATATATCAAAATTTTTTTATTTCGGTATTTGATATTCGGTTTGATATTTATTTTTATGAAATTATATAATTTTGTTTGGTATTCGGTAATAACAATAAAAATTCGGTATATATAGAATTACCAATTTAGTTTATATAATATTTATATATTTTAAAATTTTTAATTGAGTCATGAGTTTTTTAATTATTGATATCAAATTTTGATATCTTGACCTATTATAATATCATTGATATGAGGTTTTTCATAAACTCATTGATTCTTATAGACATTTTTTGAGTTCGAAAAGTGTTGAGATATTTATATGCACTAAAGATTGGCTCCGTTGACTCATTCTTATGATATTGAAGAATAAACTGTTAAATTCTCACTTATTTTATAATAATTATTTTTGTATTTTATTTCAAAATTTTCATAGCATTCTACACTTATATTGAAGTATAAACTCAAAGAATTGAAATTTGTTCTATTATATTGATACAACAATATGATCAATGATTTGATCATTGAAGATAGTTTTCTATGTATATGACATATATGAGATGTTCATGATTATTTTGTAGGTGCTTTAATTTCGGTATTTTTTTACCAATAACGAAATACCGAAATTATTTCGGTATTTCGGTTCGGTACCAAAAAAATATTGAATTAGAATTGATATTTGATTTGTTTATAATTTGGTATTTGATATTTTAATATTTTGTTTGGTTTGATAATCGGTATCGAATGCTCACCCATATTCATGCTGAGATTATTAATATTAATTTGATTTCTTTCTAAAATGAATCAAGAAAATGTATTAATTATTTGTTGTTAATTTGTGTTGTATTTTCTTGATAAAATATGTTTAATTATAATAAAAACATACAAAATTAGCTCGTACAATTATTTAAGATTACGTACGTTTATTTGGGTTACATAAATATTGAAAACAAGTACACGTCCATTTTAATGAAATTCCAAGGGGTAGAGCGTGTCTTGTTGTGCCGACGTCTGCATTAAGTTCATTTTTATTGTAACAATTTTCAACTTTCTTTCACAGTGCAATTCTTGTCTGATCTGCTCTTGATTCCCGCCTCCCTCTGTATATATTATTCTTCCATCAACCTGCAACAAATCCATTCTTCTTTCTTGTTTAACATGATGCTACTCAAGATGCAGAAGATCTCCTTGTTCTTCTGTGTATTCATCATCTTTCCTCTTTCTTTACTTTTCTTCATTGTTTCCCTGAAGAAAAAACAGCGAGAATGCAAGCCGAAGCTTCCACCGGGATCCATGGGGTGGCCTTACATCGGTGAAACTCTTCAGCTTTATTCACAGCACCCAAATGAGTTTCTCTCTGCCCGACAACAAAGGTTTTTAATCTCTTGTTTTTAGAGAAATGGGGATTTGGGTTAATCTTGTTTTGGTTTCTACAGAAACGGGGAGATTTTCAAGACTCACGTTTTGGGTTGCGCTTGTGTTATGCTGGCTAGTCCAGAAGCAGCGTGGTTCGTTCTCGTGACACAGGCTCATCTTTTCAAGCCAACTTATCCAAAGAGTAAAGAGAATTTGATCGGACCATGGGCTCTGTTTTTTCACCAAGGCTCGTATCATATGCGTATTAGAAAGATTGTTTCAGGGCCATTACTTCCAAAAGCCTTGAAAAAGCTTGTTTCTGAGGTCGAACAACTCACTGTAACTGCACTGAATTCGTTTTCTCATGGCTTGGTAGTTAATACTTACGCTGAAATGAAAAAGGTTGGGGTTTTGTTTTCCACAAACATGCAGTAAAATGTTTTAGCTTCTTTGTACTGATCTGATAAAGCTTTTTGGTAGCTCTCGTTTGAAGTAGGGATAATGGCTGTTTTTGGTCATTTAGAGAGTTATTACAAGGAAGAACTTAGAAAAAGCTATGGAGTTGTGGATAGAGGATACAATTCATTTCCATTTAACTTCCCAGGAACCAAATATCACATGGCAACGAAGGTAACCAAAGTTAATGAAATCTAACTCCTAATGTTATTCAAACTTATGTTGTTTTTTATATGTTTTAAGGCAAAGAAGAAGCTAAACGAAGTTCTTAAAGAGATTATAAAACAAAGGAATGAAAAGAATGATAAGGATTTGTTAAGCTGTCTGCTGAATTTCAGAGATGAAAATGGTGAAAATCTTGGTGAAGATCAGGTTGCAGACAATGTTATTGGTGTACTTTTTGCAGCAAAAGATACTACAGCGAGTGCAATGACATGGATCATCAAGTTTCTTCATGATCATCATCAAATCTTTCTTAAAGTCAAGGTGAAAAAGTTAGAATTATAAGCATTGTGATTCTGATTCCTTATTATGTTATTAAAGTTGCTTGCAGGCTGAACATGAAGCAATAAACAAGGCTAATGTTAACACAAAGAGCCATTTAACTTGGAATCAAACTAGAAATATGCCATTTACTCATAAAGTGATTATGGAGAGCTTGAGAATGGCTAGTATTTTGTCTTTCACGTTCAGGGAAGCTGTAAGAGATGTAGAATACAAAGGTTTGGATGATTTAACATGTGGGATTTTGTCTCAGGTTGCATGTTTTTACATGCAAATTTATGTGCTAAAGAAAGCCTCCATTTGTTCTGGCTGTAGGATATCTGATCCCGAAAGGATGGAAAGTCATGCCTTTGTTTCGAAGTATTCATCACAACGCAGAATTCTTCTCCGAACCGCAGAAATTCGATCCATCGAGATTCGAGGTAACATCCTTAGCTAGTATTCTAAAACACCTTAGATCAGATGATGTAACAGTATGTTTGGTTTCCAGACACCACTAAAACCGAATAAATTTATGCCGTTTGGGAGCGGATCACACTCCTGTCCTGGTAACGAGCTTGCGAAGCTTGAGCTTCTCATTTTGGTGCACCACATGGTCATTAACTTCAGGTCTAGTGCCATTGTTTTCATGAGAATTCAATACAGACGCCAAAATGATACGGATTGATGATTTTGTTACAGATACGAATTGATAGAAACCAGCAATGCTATCGAATATGGCCCATTCCCAGTTCCAAAACATGGTCTCCCTGCAAGATACTGGAAGAATGAATTGGGAAACTTGCAGCCAGAAGAAGCTCAGAAGGCATGAATCTGCGGGCTAGCTAAATTTGTTATCTTTTTCTCTAGTTTTTAGTGTTGTTAGGAAAAACAAGAAGTTGATCCCATGATTCTTAGAGAAATCTCATTTACAGCTTGCAAGAATGAAAAATCCTTTTCATTGATTTTTTCATATCATTAGTGATTAGACTATCAATATCATGAAATGAGACGAAAACATTGATTTGTATGAATGAATGATTAAAGAGAGGTTACTTTACAAAGACAGAGTAACTTAAACAGAATTGATAACAGATGTAGGGGAGAGGTTAAGGGTTCATGAGGGCCCTTGGGGTGGTTGAATTGTCATCTCAGTTGTTGAGTTGGGAAGATGGTGACACATGTTCCATATTTGAGAGACAAACTTAGTAAAAGACAAATACAACACTCATTTATGTTTGGTTAAGACAAGGCTGGAGAGAGCCAGGTGGCTTGTCTTTGATTGGTTGTGGTTAAAGAAGGTCCATTGGCTAGGACACTCTCAGCTGTAGTGCACCATTTCAAATAATGAAGATTCCTTTGAAATATAGACAGAGCGATCGAGGCAAGTCAGCATATGTTTATTCAATATGCAAGAAACTTATGTGCAAACTGCTATGGATAAAAATGCATTGTATACTGGACATCATCTCAGAACTTGCAATTAAATGAATTTGTAGAACAATATAAACTTCAGATAACTCACTTGTGTATCATCTTATAAAAGGCATATAGCAACAACTGCTAATCAATTATGATGGCTTGGATGCTGGCTTCTTCTTCTTTTTTCCAAGGAACATGAACATCTTTGGGAGGAATGACTTTTTCTTCTTCTTGGTTGTACCTATTTCCCCAGACTTATCAGTTGTGTTGCTTGAAAATGAGCTTGGACTCATTGATTGATGAAGAGCAGGAGAATCGGGTGCATTGACGAAATGCTTCGAGTCTAATCTCTCAGAACTCCCTCTAGGAATTTTACCTGATAAACTTGCGTTTTGAACAGATTGACTGGCTTTTCTTCTTTGTTCATGATCAGCCCTCCATTTTCTTAGCTCCTGTTCAACGCCCAATTTCCCTTCCTTTGCTGTTTCAGCCTTTTGTTGTGCAAGTTGCAATGCCTTACTTTTTTCAGACATTTCCATGTTGCCTTCTTCCAGCATTCTCAGACTACGCAACTCAGATTCCTTAGCCGCCTCAATTTGAGCCATTGCTGCAGCGACCCGCATACTTGCTTGCTCCTCTGCTCGATGAGCCTGTTTGCTCAGTTCATAATATTCTTCCAATGAGAGTGTAACTCCAGTTGTTGAATCTTCAAGATCACTGTTTTGAGCAGATTCACTCTCTAGTAATGCATTTATAGCTGCCAATGCCAGCTTCTCAGAAGCCTTGGCTGCTTCTATTTCCTTTTGTGCAGCTTGTAATCTCCTTTCCATCGTACTCTCCTTCGCTTTTATCTGTTCGGCATCTTCCTTTGCCTTCTCGAGTTCTTCCCGAGCAACCTGCGCCAGCATCTTTGCCTTATCAGCCTCTTGAGCTGCCACTTGTAATTGTTTAGGTAACTCAACCATGTTCAGTCTTTCCTCTTTCTCCTTCATCTGAACACGAACGATTTCTGACCTTGTCCGGTCCAGTTCAGCTTCGAGAGATGCAACTGCAATCGAAGCCATTCCTTCACGCTGCTGAATGGCTGTAAGCTCCATTTTTTCTTTTTCAAGCTCAGACATCAGTGATGCAGCAGCTACCTTCAAGACATTAACTTCATCAGTAGCTCTCTCGACACTTAGCTTCACTTGTTCGAGTTCCGTTTTTGTTGCAGAAATCACTGCCCCAATCTCCCCTTGTTTTTGATCGCCTTCATCTTGATCATGATCATGCATTAACCGTGACTCCATGTAAGCAGCCATTTCAGATTTCAGATCCCGAAGCAACGTTGTCGCTGTATCCAATTTCAACTTCAATTCCTTCGACGAGAGCATTTGCTGTGTAACTTTCTCAAGTTCCTCCTCTACTTGCTTCATCTCTTTCTCCATGATAAGTATATCCTGCTCTTTTGCCATAACTGCACCAATTCTATGCTCCTCTGCCTCCAAGTGTGCAGCTTGTGCAGATTCTAACGATTCCTTCGATGCGATAAGCTCAAGAGTCAAATCCTCCACAGATTTTTCAACTTCTCTTGATTTCAAAACAGCTTCTTCCGCCTCTTTCACAGCTGCATCTCTTGCAGTCATCAAGACTGCATAGTCTTTTTTCATCTGTTCCAGTTCATCTTTAACGATTCTAAGCTCCGACTCTGCAGATGCATGCCGAGCTCTAGCAACTTCAATCTGTGCTTTAGCAACAATACTAGCTTCATCAGCAATCCCCTGTTCAATCTCTTCGACACGCAATTTTGCTAGCTCACAATCTTGCTTCACTTGCTGTTCTTCTTTCTCAGCTCTCTCTAAATTAATTTTCAATTCTTCTATGAGTACTTTTGTGTTGTCTAGCTCCTGCAAAACTTGCACCTTTGCTTCTTCGGCTTCCTCCGCTTGTTTCTTACATAATGGTATCTCCTCTCGAGCTTTCTTCAGTTCCTGTTCGGTAAACTTTCGCCTCTGAAATATCAGCAGAAAGCAGCACAATTGAGCCGAAAAACAATAAAATGTTAAAGAATGGCAAATCAGCATAACATAATACCTCTAAAGCTTGCACACGATGCGCTTTCCAATCAACTATCCCCCCAAACTTTGAAACAGCAGCTTTCACAGATTCAATCGGTGCTTTCATCTCGATTTGCACTCTTCGTGCCTCCACATTTTCACCAATTCTAACGTTATTCTGAGTTGTTATAGTGTTAGTGGAACTTGTTGCATCATTTAGCACAAGACCAGTAACTATAACTGGTTCTGCACCATCTTCTTCTCTCGGGAGCTTATATTTGTCCAAATTAACAAGATCTCGACTTTCCACTGCTTGTTCATCATCTTGTGCAAATAGAGGCAAGCTAGTTTTTCCTTCTGAAGAAGCGGTAACTGGACTTTGGCTTGATTCGACTTTCAATTCTTGATCAGTGGCATTTTTTGCAGCAATGGCATCCCCAGTTATTTCAATGTGTTCTTCAATTCTCGTAGCGCCATCCATTCTGATAAATAGAAAGCAATCTACTATGAAAAAAGCAAAGAAAGAAACAATTATTGATGATATTGTTCTAGATACGTGAAAGTTGATAACTGGGAAATACAAGAAACTCAACTTCAACGAAGAAATTGATGAGTATTTTTTAAAAAATACTTCACCTGCAGAAACATTTCTCACCTCTTTGTTCTTGGAAAGATAAATTTCAAATAACCCAGCAAAAGGCAAAAAAAGAAGTATCAAATACAACGACAGATAACTTAAAGAGCACAACGATAATCAAGAAAAACAACAGTTTCTTTAAAAAAAACCCGGATTTGATGATAATCTGCGAATAGCGTACCAAATTTTACCGCGAGAATTCTTCAATTGCACCAGCAATTACCCTCAGCCAACAATTAACCAGCTACCTTCAAATCCAGTAAATATGAAATCTCGAACAAGGGAAGGAGGGGGCCTATTTCCAGAAGAGGTAGAGAGACCCAGAAGACAAATGAATCAGATTTTTTAGAAAATAAACACAAAAATCGAATTTTATTTTGTGGTGAAGACGATTTCAGAGCATCTTATTCATGACTGCATTTGTTCCTTGTCTTTTTTTGTAATAAAAATTAATGTTCTAATTAAGTCAAACTCGCCGCTTATCAAGGAAATCTCATTGTTTAATTACACGTATTAAAGCATTTTAATAATATATTAATTTTCAATTAAACAAAAAAAACATTCAGGCCAGTATCCAATGGCGATCGTCGAACCCCATTTCTCTAGCAAACCCTTGCCGCTGCCGTTGTACGAGATGATTTCCTTCTGTCGCAGCATTAGCATGGAACCGTCTTTTCCGGCGGCGGATATAGATGTCGCAGAGAATCACTGTGCCGGAGTCGATAAAGATGATCTTGCGGTAGTGGTTGAGTTGATTTGCTGTAATTCGAATCAGGGGAAGAATTCCATAAAGAAACAAGAAGAATGTCAGAAAAAATCATTCTTCCCCATTGATGACAGTAACGCAGTTCTGAAAGTTGTAATCTCAATCTGTAAGATTCTTTTTAATATCTTCTTAGAAAGCTTGAGTTCGATGATCAGTTTATGATTCGATGATTGATTCACATTTATTTCCACTAGGTACAAGAAACCAGAGATTCATACAATGAAGAAATGAAACAATGAACAAATGAGTACACACACAATTGGCAACAGAACACTCTATCAGACTTCAGTTACATAAGCATGGATCGTCTCAGCTTTCTCTCCTCTGAAAGCTGTTTAGCAAACCTAGAACAAAACAAACATTAAAGGTGACGACTGTAAAATATTTAAATTGTGAAGATTTCAAATTACTTCATACCTTATAAGAGCATCTTCATTTGTACCATAATCTCTTACAGGCTCAAATACATCTGTATCCATATTAACTCTTGAAACTGGTTTTTTCAGTAGATTTTTCCCTATTTCTACAAGCTTATTCAGATTTTGTTTGGTTGAGAGATCAACTGATGCTTCTTCACCTCTTAGATCATCTTCCTGCAATGCACAGTTAATGTCATTCTAGTTTTGTTTAGCTTAGCTTAAAAAGAATGAGTACTCACTTGAATTCTGAGATAATTTTTCTGTGAATGAAAGGCTTGAAACACCACAGAGATATGGAGATTCACCATATCTGCGCTTGCTTGACTGAATATATTAAAAATTGGTAGCAGCCATTCCAAAACACTCCATTTCGATGCTTTCTGAGCACTAAAATGTTTTGCTTCTTTTGCAGAACCCGTTCCGATGGAGATCACTAGGAATTGAGTCATTTCCATAGGCTTTACAGGGAAGAAATCTGGATTCGATTCTAAGATTTGCTTCGATACTTGGTTGATTGCAACTAATGCCTAAAACAAAGTGGTTCATATGAGTTCATGATTCAAATCTGTAGATTCATGATCCGATTCATTCACATACCGGATTATTCGCTGCAACACCGCCATCGATTAGATTAAAATGATGTATGTTACCATGATCATCTTGAGTTTTGAAATAATGTGCTGGTAAGTATGTTGGAGCAGCAGATGTAGCTATGCATATATCTGCTAACTTAGCATCCATACAAAGATTCGTTTTCACCTGGAACACGCATCCCTGTTATGTTAGATTATGTGTTTTTTCATGAAAAACAGATTGAGAATACAACCTCGAAAGACGAGAAGATTGTGGGTTGCAATGTTCTGATATCAAATGTCGGGACGACGAGATTCGTTACAGTCTGGTGCAACCGAGTGTCACCGAGAATTCTCCTCACGATTCTGTGAAGATATTTTCCATCATACTTTGGACCAACTAAAGACTTGAGCAAGCCAATGAATCTGCAGACAAGGTAATAAATCAAATTCTTTTATCTGTAAGAAAACACCACTTTATTACAAAAACTCACCCTCTTTGAGGAAATATCTTAGGACAATTCTCAAGATAAAAAGGATTGATATCCTTAGCAGCATACATAGGGCGATTGTTCTCGTCCGGGGCAGTCAACATCGCAGCTATCAAACCGCCAGTACTCGTTCCGGATATAACATCGAAATAGTCGGCTAGTCTCACCTCTTTCCCATCAAGCTCCTGAGAATGATCAGCAACAAAGTTAGAGCTGAGCTCAGAGAATCTATTTTAGAGATATAAGAAGTGTACTTGAAGTTGGTATTCGAGGAATTCGAGTATTGTTGCGGGTATGATGCCTCGTACGCCGCCTCCGTCGATGCTTAGGATTGTGACAAGTCTTGGGGTTGAAGGGTTGTTTACCATCGCCGGAAGTTAAGTGACTGTAATTTTGTGTGATGATTTATGTTTACTTAGTTTAGGGTTATTTATAGAGAGGAAGAGGGAAGTCAAGTCAAAGCAGACAAAGACATTTTAGGAAATAATAAAAGTTGTCTTGTCGTGTGAGTTTTGTATATAACTGAAGCAGCTACGTTATTCCTTACTGGCTGGCTGCTTATATATTATTATATGAACATGTTGGCGTTTTAGAAATGTGGATATTGATTAAAATATGAAGTTTAATTATTTCTTATTCTTTTTACTTTGGAGTAAAATATTATATGGTTTTAGTTGCTTTAACATAACCAATTAAGAAGGAACTCGACTATGGAGATGAATGTTTTGAATTGGACGACTACCAAACGAAGAATTGTGAATGAGAAATTGCGATGTGATGCGACTAGATATGATCATACACTAAAGGAATGCATGTTAAAGGTGATCGATAAAGGATCCTAATTGGGAGATAATATTTTGCTCTATAAGTCCCAATTTCACAGTTTGTATAGTTGTGGTTTGTATTCTTATTCACCGTGTTCATAATGTGTACTATTAGTATATATCGTTCAATACTGAATTTAGTGTTAGATTATGAATTTTTTTGGATTCTCAAAAAATCATTTAATATAATAAAAATTTGTATTGATCAATATACATACGGCTTGTATGAAAATATTATTATATTGGCACAAAATTGTTTACCTATATTGAAGTTTTACAAGCTAAAAGTTATTGTAGTTTTCATGTTATTATCAATTTTTAAATTTTTATTCATTTATCCGTAAAAGGATTGAGGCAGCTCATGAAAAACATGTGGAAAAGTCAAATTCCATTTTGCACGTTTTTGGTTTGTTTAAAAGAATTATAAAAATAGGCAATATTCAAATAGACAAAACTTGGTCAAATAGATTACACGTTTTTGTAATAAATGAATGAAAGTGAATTTTATCATGTTTGCTAAATTACCCTTATGTCAGAATTAGCAAAAAGTCAACACAAAAGCTGTAAAACCAAAAAAATTTAATTAATTTATATTTTCATTACGTTTACTGTTAATTTCTATTCATTTTGCTCATGTGCATTTGGAGACCAAACATCGTTTGAAGCTCCGTTTAAATTGGATNTTCTGCTCACTGAGAAAATCAAGAGATTTCAAGTTTCAGCCAAGCACAAAACAAATGAAATCAGTGAAAACTTCGCATACCCTAATACTAGGACTCGGTGAAAGGTTGCATGGACGTCTCTTCCAAATCCAACAGGGTAAGCTTGTTTTGTCATGTTACAGATGATGTGCACCTGGAGATATAGTGCCTAGTAAGAATGTGATGACAAGTTGAGCATTATCAAAAGAAACAGGTTGGTGCAGGAAAATGCCATTCTATTGTCTTCCAATACGAGGACACAAAGATCACTATTTTGCCGTAACATCCTCGAAAACCCATCACCATGTTCGGCATCACCATTGCAAGGATGTAAAGCTAGTACAGTACCACTTAAGGTGACCAGTTTGCCCTCAGGCAGACGACAACCGAGTGATGAAAACTTCGTACCGCGATTGGAAATAAATGATGTTCCATCTAAATAATCTGCAATTCTACCATCTAATGTGCTGATCACATTTGCTAGAAAGTTAAGAACACAAGGAGCAACAAATATCTTTATATCTGAAAGAACATCAGAACCAAGATCAAAACAGGTATTTTCAAGCTTCTGATGCCCTTCACGCATTTCGGTTTTTTTACTTGAATTTGATTGACAAACTGGAACTGGATCGCAGGTATCGGAATTCTTACGATTCTCAGATGATGAGAAAGTAGCACTCCAAATACACGTTCTTGACATGGTGACATTAATAATTCCTTTTATAGGGGAACATGGAACATCACCATCCTTAAGCTTGAGAAGATAACAATCACCAATTCTCATCACCTGAAGTTTAAGAAAGTTGTTGCCTGAGCATTGAAGGAGCAAAATATATCTCAAGGTAACAGAATTAGCATGATTTACCGAATATATCGAAAAAGCATCTGGATTAAATCTCATCAAAACCCTTCTTTGCAGTGATTCACAACCCCGAGCGATCTTGGCATGCATACCGGTACACAACAATTTACTAAGAAAACGACTCTCTAACTGCTTTCCAGCAATCAAACATGGCACTTCTAGGGGATGACTTGAAGTAGTGCAGGAACCCGAAGAAGTGCAAAGGCATTCACATCGATTTTCAGCATCATTCAAACTACAACATAAAACATCAGCTTCTTCAGTTTTTAATCTCTGGATTGAAGAACAGTTTTTCAACGCCGGAAAGTCGACAGAGGAGTGACTCAGGACCGGAACCGGAACGCCTGCATCTCCAATCACAACTAAATCCAATGGGAGAACAGAAGCTTCAGCATAAACTTCTGACAGCCTTTCTGGATCACCTCTGAACTGATGCAGAAGAAAACAAGAATTAAAAAGACTCTGATTTAGCTTGGAACTTTGCATAGAGAATTAAATACCTTCCTCTGAATGGGAAATTTGTGAGTTAGCAAAACCAAATGAAATCTTCCATGTCCAAACTCAAAATTTGTTTCTTTCCAATCAAAGAGACCAGAGCAGCTCCAAGAATCTTCATTACAGTAAAGATAAACAGACATCTCCTTAGGCATAACGTTACGCCGTATAGCATCACCGAGTATGTTACGCCATGAAAAACGATGATCTGTATTTACGAAATCAAGAGGCAGCATGCCTTCCATTACTATCTTGAAATCCTTTACCTAAGAAACCAAAATGAAAACATGTTCATAGAACACAAAATGCAATGCAAGAATCAAAGAGCTAATTTAACCTCATAAACTTTACTCATTTTGCAAAATCTTGCAACTTCAAGAACATCAATTTCTCCAGTTGCATCAACAAGCTGCAATTTTCTGGAAGATACCGAAGTCTGCGATCACCGAAAAGTAGAGAAAATCATAGAAAGTTGTTTATTGTACATAATCTTAAAGGAACCTCTGATTACCCTTAAAGTTCCCATTACGACAAACCCTATTTCTTCAGCATGCAACAATCTTCTCGCAACAGAATCAGACAAATATTCTGAAGCATCAAAAGTATTCTTCCACGAAGCAACACAACAGTCGATTAAAGCAGAGATAGGTGGCACCTGAACTCACAGCAGAACAAATACAAACGTGAGAAGTCAGTTGTTATAGGATCAATGAGTAAAGAGCTACATACTCACCAATCTCAGATTGCTATAATCTGCTTCCTTGCCAAAAAAACCCAAATCTTGCTTACAGAATTGGACCATAATTCCATGCTAAAAAACAAAAAAAACTACAATAAAAAAGGGAAAAGAAAAGAGTGAACTGCAGGTTCAAAAAGCAACAAATTACACAAATCCGATAAGCTGATTCTGGTAAATACACACTAGCGTATTTTTGAGCCAGCCCCGCCTTCTGCAGAAACCTTGTAAAAATCAGAAAGTTACAAATAAAAACAAAAACAAAAACAAAGCTAATCCTCATCACAACGACGAGACTTACATTCTCTGATCCCAATAACTCGTTCTCGCATAACATTCCTCCAAACTTTTTCCTCAAACAAGAGATAATAAGTAATACCCTGTGATTAAAACACTTACATTAATATAACTGTGAAGAAAAGCAAGTAAAATGAACTGAATACCATAACTTTGCAGCATAATTCAATGAATCAGTAAACTTCTGAAGATGGCTTCTCAAGCGTGGTTTCAAATAACACCTAAAACAAAAAATGCACCAAATTTACCATATCGAAAAAGGGGAGAATATTTTTACAGTATAAAGAAAATGCCTTGCTTCCAACGGAGAGAATGATTCGACATGCAATGAAGTTCTACAACTAGGACCAAGTATCAACATCTTTCCCCAAGAAAATTTAGGATCCATTAAATAACAATGTTTCAGAGTCACCTGAAAACACCAAAGCAACAAGATGCTATAAAGAAATGCAAACGGACCAAAAAATCTAACTTAACGTACAATTGCACCGATTCTCAACGAATGTGGCACATTGAGAAACTGATCTGTTAGCAATAACATCACATCTTTATCCAATTCTGCTAATAAGCCCTGCATGTAAATACCAGTTACCACACCAGTGTAGGTTATGCTTTCACCTCTTGCTGTAATACTATTTTTACGAACTCGTTCATAGTTCGTAAACAGAACAGTGAGATGCAATGCAATAGTGTCTGTGGTAACAAACATTAACTGAGAAACCTCCTTTGTAATAAAAACTAGCTTTTTCTTCAATCCAGTGAGTAAAATGGCATTACCAATACATCTTGATATTGCAGGGTGCCAAGAAGAAGCTAGACCACAAAAATATACAGTAACTTTGCTGATAAAAGAATGATCTTTAGCGTTTTGCTCAGTCATGTATTTGAATTTTGATCCGAATATTTTTGCACTGCATAACTTGCATTGACAAACTAGAACATTCACAAGAAATCCAGTCAGACTAATCGAACCAAATTTGTCTCTTGAACAAGGAACTGCAGATATAGGGCTTATAGATTCCACAACACCAAAAATTGTACGCCCAATCTCCGAGTTCTCTACAGGATGTAAGCAAAGTGCATTGGATCCTGCTAAATAGCAACTGTTTACAGGACAATCATGGAGAAATTCCCATCGAATAATCTCCAGGAACCCGCTTTTGATGTTGCATTTTATGGGTAAAAAATTCCAAGCCAGAGCTTTTATCTTGTGACCGATCATTCTCATGTCGAAATCAAGAATATCACAACAAATGGTTGCCGAATCATCAGAAAACTGAAAGCAACTGCACTTAGCAAACGAAAAACGATCACCAAAGACAGGCAGGGTGAGAGTTCCGGCAAGAACCACAGAATCACACATGGGTACGAGGGTTCGGGAATCTGAAAAGAGGGAATCTCGACGGCGTTCCCTGACATAATTCCGATGAATCTTTGAAGAAGAAACATGAAGACGGGAAACCAGAGACGAAGCAGCCGTGATGGGGAAGCCGCGCTTGATAAGAATGGAAAGTTTTAAAGTTCCTTCTCCGTCCTCCGCCATTGAATCTATTAACAAGCACGAGCACACATTCGCGATACTCGTACTTGCAGTCTACAAGAATAAACATAGAAATAGAATGGCGTCACCAGCAAGTCGCCGGGAAACTTCCACAAGAAGCTGCATTTACAACGCTCCAGATAAAATATTAAATATCACTTGAAATATAATTTGTTTCTTACAAAGGTTAGATTTTTAAGACTGCATTGACTGTGCTTTCTCTAAAAAACATTCATACAAAGATACAGAAGCAAACTAAGATGAATTTCTTTATACAAACAAACTTAAAAAAACTGTTGAAATCTAGAGGGAACGTACTGTCTGAAATCCATAGGATAATTGTAAAACTCTTGGTTTCTGCTGTCTCCTTTCCACCGATGAAAAGGAAGCAGCCATTGAAGTCCCCTGTCATCCATCGCATGCTTAGCGTGTAACGTGTTGTCGATCAACGCCCCGATGATTAGAGCAACAGTTGGAGCTGAAGAAAATATCGTGTTCAGTATGTCATTGAACTGCAAAACAAACAAAGCATCAGTAACTTGTCTTCTTCCACTGTCCCAAAATACTGTGTTCATTCATTACCCATCTGCCATTGGTTTGGACAGGTCCATTGCCGTTCAAATCTGTGTTCATGACGAAATACTGAGATATTGATAAGCCTATGAACAAGGAGACTCCAATAATGTAGATGTTTCGTATAGCGTTGGCATTTGCGAATTGCAGGAACGAAATCCCGACAGCAGCTGCGGAAGGGTATGTTGAATCAAACAGAGATTCGATAGCAAATTTCATGTCTTCGACTAGATGTTACTTACCAACTATACCATATAAGATGCAGTAAATGGCAGCAAATATTGGTAGAGGTATCGAGGCAAAAAAAGCTCCGAATTTGCCTGTAAAACCGAGATGATAATGGTGTGTAAAGTCGTTGAACAATAAAGGAAGCGAAACAAACTGACCAAATATTGCAAAGAAGACCATAAAAGCTGAAGATACTTGAACTGCTCTCCTGCTACCAACACGAGTTAATCCTAAGAGGCCAACATTTTCACTGCAGAAATCGGGGCAATTCGGAGCTGGTAACTTGAAAGATGAATGCTGCAATATGAAACCTTACACTGCTGCAGTAGTCCCGACTATAGAGCCGAACAGCCCTTCGAGAAGCTGGCCGATACCCTGAAAGTACAGATAACGAGATGGTTTTTTTCAGTTTCAACACTGCGTAACGAAGGAAATCTTATCTCAAACCTGCAGACCGATGCTCCGTGTCACTACATGGTTAGGAGGTATTGTAGCACCAGCAAGGCGTGCAGCAGCATAAAATGTTGGTGTGGCCTGAAATATGAGTTTATAACATTTTTTGCACATTGAGCAAGGCGAGGAGAAAAGAAATGAACCTCGGTAGAGGACACTAATGCAGCACCCATCATCCCAAAAATATGACTTGCTGTGAATATAGGAGTACCCCATTGAAAAGGATAAGGAACCCTGACCCTGTAATGAGCAATCACTTGAAAATGGTTCAATGGAAGCAAGTATTCGATTCAAGGAACGTACCATGAAGCTGAAGACATGAGAAAAGCTCGATCTGTGCGGCAGCTTTGCTGTGTTTGTATCCCTGCATTTCTATAAGCACCAGCAGCAGTAAGAATAGCAGCAAAAGCCCATATGAGTCCGATGCAGAGAAGCAAAGCAAATCTCTCGAGCTTCGGCTGAGCCCAAGAATGGATATGTTGCAAGTACTGCAACGAAACCAAGTTTGATGCTAAATTATCTTTCTATACAGAAAAACCATAAGAGATATGATTTCTCACTTGTTGAGTGATAACTAGAAAAACCAACATGGGCAAGCCGATTGCTACGCAGTTAGCAAGCTGTAGAATATGCAAGAAACTACACAATCAATGCTAATTTCACTTGGAATAGAGCTTCACGTTAATAAATAGTACCTGTGGGAAGCCTCTAGAATATAAGCCAAGACCTACTGCACTTACTGCCGGTACTAAGACTACAGGACTGAAGTGTCTGATTACAAAGAGGAGATTAACATTAAAAGTAGTATTAAAGAGAGAAAGTAGAAAATTGAAGAAAACCTTGAGACTCTTCCCCAAGCTTTGCTGTATCCAAGTATTATGTTAATGAAAGACGATATTATCAACGAGCCTTGGATGACTCTCATTGTGTAAGTAAATCTCTGTGCATATAAAACTGAAGTTATTAGAAATCTCGTGTCAATGCAGTAAATATGCAACAAAATCAAATGAAAAAATAGATAAGCACACCTCATGTCCATCCACAAAAGAATTGTCTNTCATATTCACATCATTTATCTAAAAATAATATAAATCAATTACATCAATTTTGTATTATTGTCTTAGATCATTATGGACGAAATTAGCTATGTTTTGTAATTTATATGTCTTAGATATCTCTAATTATACTTTGTTGGGAAAAACTTCCCCTTATCAAACTCAAGTTTGATCACGGTTTCTGGTAACAGATCACCTCTCGTTTGTTCTTTTTCGATTGAATTTGGAAGAAAACAAATTTTTACGAGGAAATCGGAGTAAACCCGGAGAAAAACCTCGGGATCGATATAACGATCCAATCCAATAATTCACTGGTTTGATTTACAAAGAAATCCGAACATATTACACATGTATGATATGAATTCTGATGTTGATCTGCAAGTTGCTTGTTTACGCCTTTTCTCTTGTTTTGCTGCTTCAAGGCTCTTGATCAGAACGTTGTCACCCACTATCTCGGTTGATCACTCGCTTGATCTTTGATTGCTTGATTTCATATTGATAATCTGAGGTCTCGTTCTTGATCCCCTGTGAAACTGCTTTATGAACCGGCTTTTAAATAAGCGACAGAGACGATGAAACAAAAGGCTAAGCTTGCTTTTTTACTTCCATGTATTTCCCTTTCTGTTTAACACTCTTCCCCTCATATCAGCGTTGATGGTTTTGGGGCTTCTAGCCCTAGATCTGTCTGGAGATGAACAGATCTAGCCCTGCTCTTGGTTTCCAGTCTGGACGTGAGCTTGCTTGGCCAGCTCAGCTTCACCTTTGTCCATGTTCAGTCTACAAAAGAGAGGCTTGAAAGAAAGGTTAGCCTGTCCAACGTCGCTCACCCTCAAAGCTAAGTCTCCTGCATAGTTTTTGCTTTCTCTTCTTCTGATTCTAAGCACCCTTCCCCTCAGGTTACGTGCTGGAGATTTGGTGTTGTTTTCCTTAGATCTGTTCAAAAATGAACAGATCTGGTTCGATTTTTTCCCTTAGCTCTGAGTCTGGACTCACATCTGGTTGTCCAGCTCAGCCTTGACTTCAAACACCGTCCAACATTGCTAATTCTTAAGATAAGCCTCCAGTTTCCTGTTCATCTTCTTCTTTATTTGCTTAACTCGTTTCTCTTCAGGTTGTACATGAATGAAGCATGTTGTCCGCCTTAGATCTGCTCAGGAGTGAGCAGACCAACGCCTTCAGCACAGATCTTCAGCTTGTTTCCAGGTATTACCTTAGTTAAAATGTATGTGATGTTTTTCTGTTGTGTGTACTTTCTCAATATGGAATTCTTTGGAGCTAATAGCTTCACGAATCCAGTGTGCCTTGATGTCTATATGTTTGGTCCTACTGTGGAACGTTGAATTTTTGCTTAACTCTATAGTACTCTGATTATCACACAACAGTTCTGGATCCAAACAGTTGAGGTCAAACTCTTTTGTAAGTCTTGAGATCCATAGTAATTCCTTGGCAGTCTCGGTTAGGGCTATGTACTCAGCCTCTGTGGATGACAGGGCCACAGTCCTTTAGAGTCTAGATTGCCATGACACAGATCCTTCGGCTATGGTCACCACATAACCCGTGGTTGATCTTCTAGTATCTGGATCTCCAGTTAGATCCGAGTCTGAGTAGGCCTTTATGTGTAGAGGTTGATCAGTGCCTTTAAACCTTAGGCACATATCTTTTGTTCCTTCTAGATACCTGATTAGCCACTTAATTTCCTCCCAGTGGGGTCTCCCTGGATTGCTCATAAAACGGCTTAAGACCATAATGGGATAGGCTATATCAGGTCGAGTAGACACCATTAGGTACATGATTGATCCGACTGCAGAAGTGTATGGAACTCCTTCCATGTCTTTATATTCTGCTATCGCAGTTGGACAATTCTCCTTGGATAATAAAATCTGGTTAGACTTTTGAGTGGTCACTGGTCTATCTCCCTCCATATTAAATCGCTTAAGTATATGTTCCACATAGGTTCCTTGTGAAATGGTCAGTGATCGCTTGTCCCTGTTTCTAGTTATATGTATGCCCAAAATCCTCTTGGCAGCTCCAAGATCCTTCATCTCAAAGGAGGCAGTCAGTCTCTCTTTCAGCATGCTTATCGATTCTTTTGATGTACCTACAATCAAAAGATCATCTACATATAACAATAGCATTATAAATTTACCTGATTCCTCATGTTTGACATATGCACAATGATCACTTTCTGTCCTTTTGAAGTTTTCTTGATTCATGAAGGTGTCAAACCTTTTATTCCATATTCTAGGAGCTTGTTTGAGTCCTTAAAGGCTTCGATTCAGCTTACACACATAATCCAGCTTGTCTTTTACTTCAAAACCAGTGGGCTGCTTCATATAGATTACTTCATCCAAGTAATCATTTAAAAAGCAGTTTTGACATCCATTTGTTCTAATTCCAAATCTAAATGAGTCATTGTTGCTAGCACTATTCTTATTGTAGTGAATTTGACAACCGGTGAGAATATTTCATCAAAATCCACTCCCTTTTTATGCCTAAATCCATTCACCACGAGTCTAGCTTTATATCTGACAGTATCATCGGTGTTATGCTTTAATTTGAATATCCATTTATTCTCCAGAGCTTTTCTCCCTGCTGGCAGTCTTTCCAAGTCATAAGTTTGGTTATGTTTCAGAGATGTTATATCCTCTTTCATAGCTTGTAATCATTTGCTGCTTTCTAATGATTTAATTGCTTCATAATATGATTCAGGTTCTCATTCTTCAGTTACCAGAACATAATCCGAGGAGGGATACCTTGAAGTAGGCCTTCTGATCCTTCTTGTTTCAGGTTCTGAAATAATTTCAAAATCTGTCTCTTCTTCAATTTCATAATTAGTTGTGTTTTCTGGTGCCTCTGAATCTTGTCTAACTTGTTTCTTATTTGTATCAGGTTCAGCTTCAGGTGCTTCAAGGAATTCAAGAGATGTGCCTTCCTTAAAACCAGATAGGTACATCTCTTTGTAGAATTTTGTATATGAAATTTCATGATTATTCTCCCCATTTTTGCTCAAGTCTTGAATGGTTTGGTCTTCAAAAAATACTACATCTCTAGATCTGAAAATCCTTTCAGTTTTAGGATCCCAAAATTTATAACCAAACTTGTTGTCTCCATAGCCTATGAAGATACATTCTTCTACGTGGTCGTCAAGTTTTTTCCTATGTTCCTTTGGAATATGGACTAATGCCCTGCAACCAAAAATCTTAAAATGTTTAAGTTTAGGGCACTTACATGTCCATATGCCTTCTGGGGTGTTCAACTCAATGCTGGTAGCTGGAGATCGGTTAACTAAATAGCATGCCACTCCTAAAGCTTCAGCCCAAAAATCCTTTCCTAGCCTTGACGTCTTCAATAAACATCTTACCTTGTTCAAGAGTGTTCTATTGAACCTCTCAGCAGTCCCATTGTGATGGGGTGTCCCTGGCACAGTGAGCTCATGTCTGATTCCTTGAGATATGCAAAAAGAATTAAATTCATTAGATGTGAATTCCCACCATTATCGGTTCTATGAATTTTCAGATTCTTCCCCTTTTCCCTTTCCACTGCAGCCAACCACTCCTTAAATTTAAGGAATGTTGCATCCTTTGTGTGAATAAGATAGGCCCAGATTTTCCTTGAGGCATCATCAATAAATGAAACAATATATTTGCTCCCTCCCTTTGAAACAATACATAGAGAGCACACATTTGAAAAGACTAAGGCTAGGATATCTTCATTTTTCTTTATATTTGTATTGAATGGTTGCTTAGCTTGCTTACCATATATGCACTCCTCACACTTTTGTTCTGTTTTTCTGCCTTCAATGTGTATCAAGCCGTCCCTTTTCAGTTTCTCCAATCCAGCATTTGAAATGTGCCCCATTCTTTTATGCCACAGTTGGAACGGATCAGTCTTTTCTAGAGTATTGATCTGTCCAGTTTTGGGGCATCAGTTTAATCTTATACAGTGTGTCTGAAAATTTTGCTTCGGCTATCGAATTACCATTCTTTAGCAACCTCCAGCAGTGATTGTAAGTTATACTCATAAAGCCTTCTTTGTCTATTGTAAGTTATACTCATAAAGCCTTCTTTGTCTATTGTAAGTTATACTCAAGAGTGTCTATCAATATATGTGGAAGAACTTTATCTTCGAGCACACAATCTGTTTCTGCCAATTTATTGACAATTTCTTGGAACATTCCAAGATGATCAGTCATGGGAGAGCCTTCTTTGAACCTTAGTCTCATTAGTCTTTTGAAAAGAAATCATTCGGAATGCGTAGACTTTGGTTCAAAGATGCTTTCAAGCATCTCCCACATGAGATTTGCATCAGTCTCTTTGGCTACATGATGATAATTTGCGATGTCTATCCATTGGCGAACAAAGCATAAGGTCTGGATGTGTTTCATATCCCAGTCCTCCTGCTTGTATGTCTCTGGTTTCTGAGCTCCGAATTTTACTGGTTCGAACAAGAACCGGCAATACAATAAATCTTGCATTCTGTTCTTCCATTCTAGATAGTTTTTGGATGTTAACTTGATCATTGAATACGGTTCACCAACCATGCTTTTCAGGGCAGTGTTCCAGGTGAGATGTGAATCTCTTTCGGTTGTAATTTCCTTTTTGTCTTGATCAGTGATCTCTGTGTTTCTTTCTTGCTTAGTTTCTGCAGGCGTCACGACCTGCATGGGCCACCACTTGTTGGGAAAAACTTCTCCTTATCAAACTCAAGTTTGATCACGGTTTCTGGTAACAGACCACCTCTCGTTTGTTCCTTTTCGATTGAATTTGGAAGAAAACAGATTTTTACGAGGAAACCAGAGTAAACCCGGAGAAAAACCTCGGGATCGATATAACGATCCAATCCAATAACTCACTGGTTTGATTTACAAAGAAATCAGAACATATTACACATGTATGATATGAATTCTGATGTTGATCTGCTTGTTGCCTGTTTAGCGCCTTGTCTCTTGCTTTGCTGCTTCAAGGCTCTTGATCAGAACGTTGTCACCCACTATCTCGGTTGATCACTAACTTGATCTATGATTGCTTGATTTCAGATTGATAATATGAGGTCTGATTCTTGATCCCCTGTGAAACTGCTTTATGAACCGGCTTTTAAATAAGTCATTCATGGGCAGTTTTAATGAACGGTTTTAAGAGTCGTTAACGCGACTCTTTTGCCTTGTGCGTCTGTTTCCTCACGTGAATGAAAAAAGCATTTTGCGTCTTTCATTCCTTCACCAGCATTATTGCTTCCATTTTGAATGCGTGCCTTTGTTCAACCCAGATCTTCTCCATCCACGCTCAACCTGCAAAACAGAGAGGAGAAACGACAGAGACGATGAAACAAAAAGTTAAGCTTGCTTTTTTTACTTCCCTGTATTTCCCTTTATGTTTAACATACTTAATTTCATAATAAATAAATTATATTTAGCAATGTAATTAATTTTATAAGGCTAAATACATGATTGTTCGGTTGAAACATAGGCTTTGTCATGTTCCCATTCTAATAATAGTAATGAAATATTACATTTTTAAATATTATATATATGGTACCAACTTATAACATTCGATATATCAAATGCATGAGATTGAACAACTACAAGATTCGTATAAAAATATTGATATTTATTTGAATTTTTTTCAATTTATCTCTTATATGAAACATTAGAAATCAAATATTAAAACTTAATATTGTTAACATTAGTTATTGTAGACGAATTAATGCATTAGTATTCAAATAAATTAGGTAAATTGAGAATTCTCAATTTTTAAAAGGACCAAATATGGGTTTTTTCTATGACAATTTACTAATGTTAAAAATATCGAACACATAGATAATATATAAAAAATCAAGTGTAATTTCGTTCTTAAGGACCAAAATGAAAATAATACAAAGTTGAAGCACTCAATTTGTATTATTTTTAGATTAATAATATAAATTACAAATTTATATACATTTATCCCTTTAATGTATAATATACATTTTGTTCTCGAATATAAGGATATATATATCAATTTAATCACTCAAATTAATTGAAAAGTATATAACTAATATATTCCTAAATGACATTGATTACTACAAAAAAAGCTGGAAATAAAGCTACATTTTAAATGAATAATCTCATTTATAAGATTAGTCTTATAATAATTTTGAGAAATTTGGAATATGAGTGACAACAAGATACAAAATAAAGTAATATTACAAATTTTACACAAAAATATATATATTTAAATTTTGAAAATCATAATATATGATAACACAAAATATTATAAACATCTACTTTAAAAAATTCAATTTATTCTATTTATTATATTTTCAAATACAAAGAATTTAACACCAAATATATTTCATTTCTTCGTTCATCATCAATTTGCTTCCACCCTTTCTCTAGTGTTGGTTTTCATCGAATATTCTTCGAAAGAGGTACCGTTTTCTCTCTTTCAAAACCTCGTCTTAAAAATATTTTAGACAATTTCTTTTTAATAGTATTTGTGTTGATATCCTAAATATGAATATATGTTACTAGTTTGTTTGATTTTACAATTATAATAATAATTAGATTTTTTATATGAAAAATAAATCATAAATTGAATGGTCTATCATTATTTTTTTCACTTAATTGTTGCTTTTAATGACATGATTATTAGAGGATTATTGTTATAGTTGTCTTTATATATTTTGATATTTATGGGGCAAATATTTTTCTTGCAAGAAATTATTTGGACAATGTTCAAAATCTGCATGCTTTTTTGTTCTGAAGTAATGGGTTATCATGAAAAATGATGTAATATTGCAAATTATGATCCTGGCGAGTTGGAGATTATTATTTTAGATTTAAGAATTGAATAAAAAACAGCGTTACGGATTGATTCTAAGGTTTGTAAATCATGGGGTTTCTGTAAAACCTTCATCAATCAAGAAAGCATGGAATACGTCGAAATTCGAATTCGGAAAACACCTGCGCTATATTAGTTAATTGCAAGAGGCGAAGAACTTGAACCCAATAGCGTTCGATTTAGTCAGCATCATTGGGTTCACTCCTTTTGACTGAATTTTGTTGGGTTAATTGATTTTAGGTTAACTGGTTTCCAACAGGATATGTTTTTGGTTATCTTGATGGGTTTCTTTTTATTCTTTGAAGAACGGGGAGTATTCATCCTATTCTCCATTGTTTCATCAAGAAATATGATGGGGGTGGTGTATTGGTTCTTGGGTTTGAGGGGAAAGCGAATTCTTGGCTTTAATTTAGTGTTGTTCCTAGAATACGATGTCTTTTTCTTCACAGGCTCTTTCTCTAGTCTATTGACTTTTCGTGATTGGGTTGCTTTTAGGCCAATTTGTTTATTCATTTTTTGTTGTGAACTGGGGTGCTTTGTCATGTTCGATTTTTTGCAGATTCTTGGCCGAATATCAAGGTAAACATGAAATCCCGTGGAACATTATCTTTATTTTCAGTTTTTCTTGAACTTTTGATCAGATACTACTGAACTTTGAACATGGTGCTTTCTACTTTTATTCTGAATTCAAATATCATTTATTTTTTTTGCGTATTTGTCTTGCATTATTGGGATTCTTATGCATCAAATTGATGATTGTCTTCATATATATCATAGGATTAGTACTGCATTCAGTTTCTTATCTATTTTCTTAACTTAAAGTTGCATATGACACCAATTTCTGCCTTATTTCATGGTGCCTTGATGCAGGCTAGGTGTGTGGCTACTGCTATGCCCCGAATGATCTTCGACTAATGGGTTGGTTCGACAAAATTTTCAAGGGCTCAAGCCATAAAATTTCAGAGGGAAGATATGACTGGAGATATGGAGGACCAACAGGTGGAAATCATCCATCGAATTCTTCGGTAACGTTTCTTATTACAACTTCTTCATTTGTTTAAGTATGTTGTAATTGTAGTTCTATAATAAAAGATTTTCATGTGTTCGTGATGCTGTAGGGACAACGTTCGGAGACTGAAGATGTAGATAATGCTATTGCCTTATCTCTATCAGAAGAGTATCAGAGAACGAACTCTCCGTATGGTATGGATCAATTTGCTACTTCGAATGATATCATGTGTAAAAATCCATGATTCGAAAGATTGAAAAAGGATTCGATGCTTGTTAGTTCTCTTCATTTGACAAAATTACACGCGGTTAATTTATATGTGAATGATTTCTTTGTGCCTGGCTAGAGAGCGAATCGCCATTTGAAGACGATGAACTTCTTGCCAGAGCTCTTGCTGAAAGCTTGAGTTCAGAGTCTACAAAAGAACAAGGGAAACGAAAGGATCATGATAATAATGTTCATGGAAATGGAAATGGAAATGGAAATCATCCACAGACTCGTTTACCGACCAAAGGCATGAGGTATTTCATGTTTGATCTTCTTTGTGTATGATTCCTTAAATGATCTTCTTGCTGTTGAATGAAGTGTGTCATTTTTGTAGGAAATGTGCAGGTTGTAACGCAGCGATACATGGGAGATATTTGAGTTGTATGAATGCTTTTTGGCATCCGGAATGCCTCAAATGCCATGGTTGTCGTCAACCAATATCTGATTCTGAGGTACCAGATTTCCATTTATTCACTAGATAAGATCCGAGCTTACATTATCGATATATCCCGCAGTTTTCAATCTCCGGTAAATACCCGTATCACAAAAATTGCTACAAGGAATCTTACCATCCAAAATGTGATATATGTCACCATTTTGTAAGTCCTTCAATCGATGATCATTCTATAATGTCATTACTTATCGTTCTCCGGCCTCAGATTCCGGCGAATGCAGCTGGTCTTATTGAATACAGAGCACATCCTTACTGGTCACAGAAGTACTGCCCAGCTCACGAGCGTGATGGAACTGCAAGATGTTGTAGTTGCGACCAAATGGAGGTAAGTCGAACCGCATCTTGAGATTGTTGATCGACAATAATTCATTTATGTTACAGCCCTCGGGTACAAAATTCGCTTCTTTAAAAGATGGTCGGAGTCTCTGCTTGGAGTGCCTCGACTCCGCGATTATGGACACCGATGAGTGCCAATACCTTTTTGTTGATATACTTGAATTCTATGAAGGATTGAACATGAAAATCACTCAACAAATACCTCTACTTCTTGTTGAAAGACAGGCTCTCAATGAAGCTATGAATGGCGAAAAGCACGTAAGTTTGAACAATAAACGGACAGAACCATCGACTATTAGAGTGTCGAAGAATTTACTATTTGCCCTTTCAGGGTCATCATCACATGCCGGAAACTCGAGGTCTTTGCCTGTCCGAAGAGCAAACAGTTAGCACTGTAAGAGTTTCATTGTTATTCACATGAGATGTATAATTTTTGATCATTTTGAAACTTCTCTAGATAACAACTCAACCAGGAAGATCGGGTGTACGATCCGAGCCTCGTCGATTACAACGCCATTGTGAGGTTACAGCGATCCTCATCTTATATGGTCTCCCGAGGTACTCTACTCGATAACCGAAAAGTATGATCATATAAAGTTTCTTATACTTAACTTGATCCACCTACACACTCAGGTTACTAACTGGATCAATATTGGCTCATGAGATGATGCATGCATGGCTGCGACTCAACGGTATCATCTCGAACCGTTCTCGTTTTAACTACGAAACGTTATTTCGAGTTATTTTTTTAGGATACCAGAGATTGAGACAAGATATCGAAGAGGGTATTTGTCAAGTTATGGCAAGTATATGGTTGGATACACAGATTAAAAGCATGCCGAAAGACGAAAACAAGGCGGGATCATCGAGCGGGCTGACAAGATCTGAGTTTAAGAAGAAACTGAGTGTGTTTTTCAAACAGCAAATCGCGACAGATACGTCTGAGGTTTATGGGGATGGTTTTAGAGCTGGTAATGAGGCTGTTCGTAAGTTTGGGTTGAAGAAGACACTTGATCATATACGAGAAACTGGGAATTTGCCTCATTGATTCATCTTCAGTTCACCTCCATATGAAATAATAAACTTTAATATATAATTTTATATGAATCAAACTACTGAACATAAATAAATGTAATCATATAATTTTTATTCGAGGTTCTCTTAGTTTTCTATGCATACTTTGTTTTTCAATCCATAACATAAACACTATTGAGTATTGAACACCATGTTTTTATACCCATAGATATGTTCACTATTTGGTAGAAATCGCATACTAAAATTTTTTTACCGAACATATTTAATATTGAGTTATTAAATCTTTTCGATATTCATTTTTTAAATTTTGGCAATTTTGGTGTTTGATTCGATAAAAAATTCAGTATTCGTTAATTAATTAATACTGATTTTTTATTTTTTATTTAATTTAAAACTAATATTTTTGTATTTAATTATATTAAATATATTCTTATAATTAATTTTTTATTTAATTTGATTGATTTCCGAAAATTCAGTATTTCATTATATACCGAAACCGAACCAATAAATTTCCGTATTTACCGAATCGAACAGACAAAATTTGATTCGGTATTCGGTAGCTAATTTATTTATTAATTCGGTATTCGGTAATTGAAATTCGGTCAGGTTCGGTATTACCAAATGAGCACCCTTACCGGTGGATATATCATATGGTATATTAACCGGTATGTTAAATACCGATAGTGCAAGTTTTATGGTAACGGGTATTAGGATTAGAATCCGAGTTTTTTTGGGTTCGTTTTTAAAAATAATTAAATATTATTTTTTATATTATAAAAAAATTAAATTTGGTACAAAAAAGATTGATTGAACATCTACATATAAAAAACTTAAACGAATTATGCAATTTATAAACCAATAACTAGCTTTTAGACAATAATGATATTACAAATGTGTGCGCCAATTTGGTTTTAAATTTGTCTGAATAAAAACCAAAAAAACGCAGATACATTGAATGTAGTCACAATGTACCTCGACGCATATATTCGGACACATTCAACCACCAAATTCAGTTCCCAATTTAAAAAGCGAAATCATGTACATAGATTAATAATTGTATTGGCTGCCAGATGTTTCTGTTCTATATAAATTATGATATTTCTGTAAATAAAACTTAATACATTTTAAATATGCATTTATTTTATGACCTGGTTCTTTATATTTAAAAATAGTGAATATATATAATAGTTATTATTGCAAACATTATATCAAATTATTATATAATATATATTTCTCTAATGTTGTGATTTTAAGCGTATCTATTTAATTAATCCATTTTCGACCCATTCTAGATTTACGTGCAGAGTTGTGGGCCAGGATGTGGCCATGATGTGCTCATTTTAACGGCTATTCTATTTTCTACAAATAAATCATTTCTTTTTTCATTAATAATATTATTATTAATCAGTACACGGTAGAAATAATTGAAGTTCATGGACACCGTGTCCCAATATTTTACCATATATGGAATTCTTTTTCTATAAAAATAATTCATTAAAAGAATATTCCAGTAATATCCTAAATCCTATTTCAATCCACAATAGTTCAATTTAATAAAATTAATCTATTAATAATTCATTAAATAGTCAAGTATTCAAATTTTCCCAGAGTTATTGAGAGTTGAAAATGTGATTTATTTTTATGTTGTTATTACAGGAATATAATAATAATTAATTCAGTAAAAAATATTATTAAATTCAAGAAATGTTTTTATTAATGAAAAGAAGCATATACCAATAACGATTCTCCGCATATTTCTATAAATACTTCCTACAATCATATTACTAACTCCTACAACAAAAATTCAAATAAAATGAAAGTCCTCGAATCATCGTACTGCTCGGCTTACCAGAAGCCTTGTCTTAGATGGGTGGAGCAAGTCTTCAACGATTGTCTATGCGACTCGAAAGACGCAGCATCTTTTGCCTTCGGAATTGCCGGATTGATCTCGTGGGGTGTCGCCGAGATACCTCAAATTGTTACAAACTTCGTAAGCAAATCTGCGGCGGGAGTTTCATTAACATTTCTCTCGACATGGATCATCGGGTATATAACATTATTATAATGTTAATTTGGTAAAAAAATTATTTAAATTTTGCAGGGACATCTTGAATCTAGTTGGCTGTATTCTTGAACCAGCAACTGTATGTTTTCTCTTTGCTGTTTATAAATCAGTTTGTATTAATTTGTGATACATTTCATTTTTGTGCAGTTGCCGACGCAGTTCTACACTGCACTGGTATGTTTTTATTATTTAATTTACCTTAAATTACAAAATTATCTCTAATATTTAGTACTACAAACTAAATAAATTACATTTTTATTTTTTTATTTATTTTTACTGTGGAGTGAAGCTATACACAGTAGTAACAGTTGTATTAGCACTACAATGTTGCTACTATAATCACATTCTCAAATGGTGGAATTCCCAAACAAGGAAAAATGATGATGTAAATGTAAGCTCAATAAACTAACTTATTTTCCGATGAACTCTCATCACAATAATTTGATCGATATGGGAATTGTTGGGAATTGTTAGGTCGACGAAAACGTACCGTTGCAACCGGAATATTTTCCGGTGAAGGCTGCTGCGGGAACAAGGGACTTTCATTTTATGTAAGATAAGTAGATGATGGTTTAAAGATAGTGTAAATATTGACAAGTTTTGTGAAGGTCGGCGAGATCACTCGTCGGAAGTAATTCTCCGCCGAGTCACTGTTACATTAGGCCAAGAAGTGGTCCACCTGCGGTGGAGCGTGACACAGACTCGTCGGAGGATGATCAAGATTCTAATTTTTTACCTATGGATGCAAAAACTGTAACTCAGCCACGTATGATTTCTCGTGGGGTAAAGTACGGAACATTCTTGGCTTTGTCATCGAATCTTCCACGTCTCAGCCGGGCAGGTGATGTCGGGATAATTTCCGGCCGGCGGCGTCTTGTAGAGGGAATCCACGACGGGCAGATGCTGGGATGGGTTATGGCTGCGATTTACATGGGCGGCCGAATCCCACAAATATGGCTCAACGTTAGTAACCCATGAAATAAATTATACAGAAAAATATACAGTAGACGCCATTTTTGTTTGCTTGCAGATAAAAAGAGGAAGCGTAGAAGGAATGAACCCTTTCATGTTCCTTTTCGCCATTGTTGCAAATGCCACCTACGTTTTAAGGTAAACAAATAAAATAGTTGATTTGATTTAAATTTTCTAAATCTGATAATTTTAATGATGATGAAGCATTTTGGTGAGAAGTTGTGAGAAGAAGGTAATAATAGCAAACTTGCCATGGATACTAGATGCAGTCATCTGCGTGCTCCTTGATCTATTTGTATCCTTAAATCCTTCATTAAATTCTAGCTTCTAGAGAAGGTAATTATCATGTTTTTTTATTGAATTATCTTCGATATCATGTTGAAATTATAGATTCAGATTAAAATTACGACATGAGTATATATTGTATAAGCGGAGGAGACCATAATATAAACTATTTATTTAAGTCTTTTGCATGACTGTCTCATTCATTTATACATTATATTTCATGTAAATTGTCCACTCTATAAGTTTCAACATGTTATAGGAGCATCTTCGAATATAAGTTTCTACTTAACAATTCGATCGTTCAAAGATCATTATGCAATATATCTTCTACAAGTATGTGAAGAAGAGGAGTGGTGATTGTCGAACAATGCATGGAGACAGCTACCGTGTGATCACAAAATCGATGTTCTAATATCGAACTGGTGTATCTTTTATGTATGATCCATCATATGTTTGTCTTTTGATAGTTGGATTCATTTGATTTTATCCTTTAGTTGATTTAATGTTCTACAAGTATCTTGTATTAACATATCATCGTATATTATCGATGACAATTGATATAAATGAAATATAACTAATTTGTTTGCGATAATCATATAGTTATGAAAATTGTAAAGGTCCAAATGAAATGTCATCTACTAACAAAATTGGATGAGACGTAGATTTATTTAACCCAACTGCAATGTATGGCTGAAGACTAAAGTGAAGAGATAACTCGTTCTCATCATTATAGTTTTATGATTTTAATAATTTTAATATCCAAAATTTTATAACTATAATAACTATGATGCACATAGTATGAAGAAGATAAAATTAATTCTCATATTTTATATTTTTGATAAAAATTATCGTCAAAGTTTAGTGCATATAAAATAATTAATCTTCAAAATTTTTAATTTTGGTAATTAAGGTTATCGAGCAAAATATGATTTGGAAATATGATTTAAAAAATGAATTAAACTTGAATAATTAAATTTATTAAAATATACACTAGATATGTTACTACAATTATTAGAATCAAATTTATTAAAACAACTAAAAATTGGACACTGTATGTATGTACAGTGTAAGTACACTTTCTCAAAAAAATTGAGGTAATTAAACAAATCTTAAAATATAATATTTCGTTAATAAGAGGGTTGTGACACGTGTCACGGATACGACATAATTAAGTGGGAACATGTAGCATTTTCATGATTAGGACTTGTCACAAAACGCAATAAAGAAAGGGAAATAGCATTATCACGTTTAGAATCATGTTTAATTAGCGCTACTTTTTAAAATAATTTTTTAATAACATTGTGTAAAAAAATCTAACCTACTTGATTATCATATTTATCATTACAAAAATAAAAAAAAGTATTGTAATTAATAAATTATATATGTATACATATATTAAATATAAAATATTAATAAATAATATATTTTTTTGTAACTTTTATGCTACATATTAATCTTATAATTTTTATATTACAGATTAATATTATAACTTTATACTACATATTTACCATTCATCATTCCAAAAAAAAAATGTACAGTGTAAAATATATATGTATACATATATTAAATATATAATATTAACAATTAATATTTATGGTTAATATTATATGTTATCAATTATATACCGAATGCGTTTAATGTATCGATGTATCATATTTAATAAATAATAAAATAAATTAGACTACTAACGTACAAAAAAACAAATAAATTCTCCAAAATTTACTAAATTTGAGTTTATCTAATAAATATTGAAAAAACTATTTATACTACATTTAAGATATATTGAAAAACTAGTACCTTAAAAATTAAATTATATTAGTTTAGACTAGTCTAATTTATTTTATTGAGAAAACTAGTTTTATAACAAATTAATATTTTTAATTTACTAGTTTTTAAAATATTGCGTTTACTAAAATATTTTATTATTTTATAATAAAATAAATTAGACAATTATCGATGTAGGGATAATTTAGTTTTTTTTAATGTTGTGTTATACTTATTTGTAAATTTGAAGCTATGGGCTATAATATTAGTTTGAAGATTTTTTTAAAAAATTATTTACATATAAATTAGGTTGGGATTTGTGTATATTTTAATTAGTTCAATAAAGTGTAATGATTTTGAATTTTACAATTTAAATAATCATACAACTAATTTTATAAATTGTAAATTATATTCTATTAACTTTTTATTTGTTGTGGCTAATTATTTGAATTGTTTAAAATTTTATGAGTTGAATTTATAATTCTCATTAATGCTAATCATCTACTTTAAATACTAAATTTAACATATTTAATACTAAATGTAATATATAATATGTTATTAGTCATCAAATTCTTCAAATATGGTATCAAAATTAATTTGATTTATGATGAATTTGTTGTTAGTTGATGAGAGTTGTCCTCAATTTATATAGATAATCGGATACTCGATAATACCCTCATTTTGTATTACTAAGTACTAAATAAATAAGTAGCTTATACAAATACATTGTGTGTGCATTACGAATGAGAGTTTCGATGTGGCACAAAGTTGCACATCAATTTTTTCCACATAGAGCGGCGAGGTTGTTCGGTGACTAAGTTTTTAAGTCTATGTCTTCCGACATTTGGCTCAAGTTCATAATTAGTTGACGATAGAGCTTGCTCATAATGACTTGCTGGGGTTCTTGATGAAGAAGCATGGTTCCGGCCATTTTCACGATCCATTTGGCTCGTGAAACGTTTTGTCCTATGTCTTCCATGATGGCGACGCCGATGCCGCGACTCATCTACGTACAATGGAAATGGAGCTTCTGACCAGTAAACGAGATCACGTGTAGGATGAAACTGAGACATATATGTATTTTCAATGCTACAAATTGTATAGATGTCATCCGCATATGCACTGGGGACCTTGTTAAATATATTGCATGTCTGCACCTGAACATAGTTAGCTCGAAAACTCATATAAAATATGTCAACCTAAAAATTGTGAATCACGTACGACTTGAGAGTATGAACACGGTATTCTCAAAGCCGTCCATAACCCACACGTACAATTTCTAGCAGAGATGTCGAATATGTGGACTTTGACATCTCCTTCACTCGTATGATCATGATAGATTATAGAAGCAATCATTCTCCTTCTATCGTACTTTTGGGGTCGTAAGTCAGCTCTATAGTTTTGATAATCGTTAAATATTCTTGTAGCCTTCTCGGACCATGTAAAGTTTCGTGCTCGTAGACCTGCAGCTTCAGTGGCGTATCTCTTAAAATACAATCAACATTTCTTGAACTTTGCTTGAAAATAATAGATAAATACTAAAAAATCATTAATAATTAATGTAAGTAACATATAGTTACGTACTTTCACAATACATGTAATTGGGAGACTCCGTACTTGTTTGAAGACCATGTTCACGCACTCAGAGATGTTTATTGTCATCATACCATACATGTACGAAATCGAAAAATTAAATAGTAAATATGACTTACATAAATTAAAACGAATACTCACATCTACCCACCATAGTGCGATAGTGTCCATTTCTCTTTGGGAATATCGTTTAAATAATTGAAAGCTCCGAGATTTTGTGTATTTATGGATACCATAATAGAGTCGAACTTGAAAACAGAATGTGTTATGCCGACTGCCCAACACTTCACTTTGAGTCCCCCATCTTTATGTTTTTCCAACATGTTTCTACGCACATATCGTAGGCAAAATCTATGACAACCAAAGGGCGGCTGAAAAGCGCGAATACGTTGGATTGCTGCGAGAAATCCGAGGCCTCGGTCTGTGAGAAGACAAATTTCCCGATGCCCCCATACTACATGAACTTGTAGCAATTGGAGAAACCATATTATAGAGTCACCGCTTTCCTCGTCGACGATTGCAAATGCAAGTTGAAGTATATGACTCATCATATCCATTGTTACGGCTATTAAGAGCTTATAATTATACCTACCATATAAGAGTCTCCCGTAAACAGATATGACGGGACGACAGTAACGAAATCCTTCAATGAAAGGTGCGAATGTCCAGAAGACGAAATGCAAAAGTCTTTGTTTTTTTGTGTTGATCTTGTGACGCCATTCGACAATCGTACCGGGATTTTGTGTTTGCACTTGTTTCATGTAATTAGGTAGATTCATCATTGACGAATCCCATGAACCATAAGCATTGTCAATGACACATTTCACACTTGACTATGCTTTTGGATAGGGTATTTCGAAGTTCTAATGTGTTGCAATGTAAGCATGCGTATCGGTTGGTTTAAATTTTGGATTTGTTGAAACCAAATCCATTAGTTGCCTAGCAATCTATTATTTAGTCATGTTTACGTGATGAAGAACCTCTCGACGTCCATCAACGCAATTGTGCTGCTGAACGAAAGAGGTGATATCCAACTCTAACTCTCCAATGACAATCATTTGGTGTTGATCGACAACGTACATCATAATCCGTCTGGCTACCACGGTGAACTACAAACTCTATTTTGGCAATCTTGATGGAATATTTTGTCACCGCATCATTTGACTCAAAAGGTAAAGCCGACTGCAAGCGCTAAAGTCTCGAGATTGTAATAAACATCTAACAGTGGTATGTCGTACGAGTCTGCCCATATCGATTCGACATCATCCGTAAAAAAAGAGGCATCCAATGCATGTGGGACAGGGTACCGCCATGATGACCGTGACATATGATGTTCTCTCCCAATAAATAAGGACCACCCATGGTACGGTTCATTTACGCTGCTCCCACGATACAATTATGATTTAAATTGAGTATGATCATAATCTCAATTATACGAATGACCCAATGAACCTTCCAAGTTATTGCTAATATGAACATTGTTTCGCGCACTAATGGATATATTCCCTGAAGTATATACTTCTTCCTCGGCATCGTGAGTGAGATCATCGTCGTCATACTCCGATGTAGAGTAGTCGTCTAGGATAACTTCGTTCTCATATTCTGAATCTTTATCGCTATCTGCAACAGGAAACATCGGCTTGGTAGGTTCGTCGACCGCTAAAAAATTAAAACATGTCAATTTAAAAACAAAGAAATAAAACTCGACTAGTTATACGTTCGTTACTAAGAAGATTCATATCCCGTCTCTTATAATGATGGTCGTTGTTACCGACAAATTCGTTAAAATCCCACGAATATCCAATGTTTTCTCCAAACTGATGTGGTTGTCTTTCTTCGAGTAGTCAATCCAATAATACATTCAAATCAAAATCGATTCATAAGATAAAGACCATATAAAATAAATATCATTATTTATTATCTTGATTGGTGTGGTTTTTAATTGAATTGTTAATTATAAAAAATATTTTGTAGTTTTGTGAATTCAATATTTTTAAAACTACATTGTCTAATACACAAAAAATTACTTAAATACATTACATGCATATATTAAACAAATATTACTTTAAAAAATTTAAAATACAAATACGACACTTGAAAATTGCATTTATATACATCAAATTAATCTAAAATAATTTAGAATGTAATTACAAACTAACATTTACAAATTTATATATTATAACTTAATTATAAAGAACAATTACCTGGAAGAGTCGAATTATAATTTTGATTTGAATGTTTCCAAGTATTATCGTTACAAGTGAAATAACCCCAACTATAGCTGTTGTGGTTCGAAAACCGGGGGTGTCAACAGTCGACCGGTTCGTAGCAAGACGAACTCGGTTATAATTTAT
>RWGZ01001694.1:31551-42275 GCA_009725065.1 Utricularia reniformis | reverse complement strand
CCATACGAGGTGCCATGGATTATAGAAATCGAGCTACGAAAAAAGCTGTCCGTGTCAGACTGCAAATCAGTGTTATGTTTATAAAATAAAATTAATTCATGACAAAAACAAAATCAATCGAAAATTAATATTATTT
This sequence comes from Utricularia reniformis, assembly GCA_009725065.1. Lineage (NCBI taxonomy): Eukaryota > Viridiplantae > Streptophyta > Magnoliopsida > Lamiales > Lentibulariaceae > Utricularia > Utricularia reniformis. The sequence goes on along the minus strand of RWGZ01001694.1, from coordinate 42,139 downwards.
TTTACGTTTTAACAAGTTACAATGCTATCTAAAAAACTCACCCATCAAATCTTCTACTCCTTGTAATTTTATTTGTTGGTAAGAGTGAGAACTGAGAATATTTGTCCAATAGAAACTTGAGTTGAGCAGCTATGGAGGTTCCGAGCTCTGATAATAGATTTCCATTGAAGAACTCTTGCTCTTCAGATTCTCTCTGGATTCCAAATTCCTCCTCTCCTTCTCTGTTCTTCAACGGTGAATCTCAGCTTCTCTCTTTCGTTATTGCCCATTAATTAATTGATACTTCTTATTAATCTTCTAGTTCCTGCGTTTTCAGATTCTTCTATGGCTGGTTTTGAAGGAGAAAAGAGTATGGGTAAAAGCGACGGAGATTCCGACGACGGCAGCTTCACCAGGTCGGAAAAGAAACGGCGGTTGAAACCGGATCAAGTTCGAGTTCTTGAAGAGATTTTTGAAGTGGAAAATAAGCTAGAAGCTTGTAAAAAACAACAGCTTGGTGAAGAACTTGGATTACATCCAAGACAAATCGCGATTTGGTTTCAGAATAGAAGAGCCCGTTGCAAATCTAAGATTCTTGAGAAGGAATACGACGCTTTGAAAGCTAAATACGATAAGCTTAAATCAGATCACGACGCCATTTTTACAAGAAATCAAGAACTCAGAAATCAGGTTCAATTAAATTCACTTCATCTCCATTACAATTTCACTGGGAAAAAACAGCAACTTTAATGGGGTACTGAAAACGCAGGTTCATCAGCTGAAAGAGAAACTGGGTAAGAGAACCACGGCCACGGAGAAGGAGACGTTTTTCTTATCGGAAATAGACCCACCGACGACAGTGAAAAGCGACGTCATAGATTCTGAAAGCACGGGGGAGAAATCAGATGAAGAAAGCATGAGCTTTCTGAAGCCATTGTTGTCTTTTCCGAAGCTTGAAACAGAAAACAACGACGATCTGCAGCCGAATTCTTGCAATCTGGGCTTCCCAGTTCAGTACCAAGGAACATGGGTATGGCGTTACTGAGATAAAAAAATCCCAACATGTTCTTGTCAATTCCATTCCAGATCAGTAAACGACAAGTCAGATTTCCGGGCCGGAGTGCTTGACAGGGTTTTTCTATATTTTCTGTTTAGTCCTCGAGATCCTATAAATCCCTTTTACGCCCCAATCTCAATAAATTTCAATTTCTCATTATGTAATATATCCTTATCATTCTACCACACTTTTGGACTATCGTTTGAGATAATTAGGAATATGACCACCGAAATATATAATAGTGTAAAGATGTTCTAAGTTTTTAAAAATAGTCATTTAAATGAGAATACGGTGTATTAAGTCTCTATAGTTTCGTAATTTTAATAAATTTGATCTAGTAATCTGTAACAAAATATTAATCTCAAAATATTAAAATTTTGGCAACTTTAGTTATACAAATTTGTAATATTTTATAAATCATACCTTCAAAGTGACAAAACATGTCCACGATCTTTTATTTTGGATAAGTACCTCAATTGTAAAATTGATAACACTGAGGATTATGTCATATTAATTAAATTTCCAGGATTTTATTATGTTTATAAGATGGTTATACCATTTTTCAATTTTTCGGGATCACAATTGTTATAATAATAATTCTTTTAAAATTAAAATTGTCAAAAATATGAACACTAAAACTTTTAAAATCTATATTAGTGTGTTGTCCATTTTGAATTGTCACAACTATTCACAACTTCAAAACTATAAAAATATATAAAGGAGATGGTCTATTATAATTTATAAGTGCAAATGTGATCCAATCATATATAAGTGGAAAAGCTAGAGAGATTGAGAAAATGACGGTTTTTGTCCCATATAATTTTAGCAAATTTGGTTTTCAAACTTTAATTTTATATAATTAGTTCTCATACTTTGAATGTTTTGATAAAAATAATCTCTAAAATTTGTAAATTTGGTCTACATGTGGTAAAACTAGTACTCAAATTATAGTATTAATTTTGTAACACAAATTAAATTTACCAAAATTAAATTAAACTTACGAAATTTAATTTAATTTTGTAAATTTACAAACTAATATACAAAAGTTAAACTTTTCAAAATTTTCCAAAATTTTGAAAAGTTTGCCAAATTTGCAAAGTTTAAAATATCAATATTTGCCAAAATTTACAAATCTAATCAACTAATATTACAAAGTTTACAAATATTAATTTACAAAGTTTACAAAATTTACTTTTTTCCAAATTATATTACATTTAAAAAACTTGGAGAACTAGATTTGATAACCAAATGTGTTAAATCATACAAAGTCCGATAACCATAAATATCATATGCTCTAGATTCCATAATAACTATTGGAAAGATTGTTTTTTAAATATGGACTCAATGATAGACATTTTAAGAGTATAATTTTTTTTTATCGGAAATAGATGTTTCAAAAATCTTCAAGAGGATATGGACGTTTTATGAGATACATTTATATATCACTCATTAACTCATATAATCAATTAAACTTAGTTTAATAAGTGTTATTATATAAATTATATTTATTTGTAATAGTAATCCCAATGACTTAATTGATTGTTAGTAATTAAAAATATGTGAAGTAATGGGTTCAATTTTAATTAACTACAAAATATTCAATGTTTAATTCAAATAATTTTGGCTTGCCAGTTGCCACCCAACCTCCTATCGCATACACAAGAAATCAACACTCTATACAATCCTTAAATAATAAACTAGTTATTCATTGTATTATCCAAACGAAATAACCATAATAATTTAGTAATGCAATATAACTATATAAGTAACTGTAAAATATTTTAAATTAATGAAGTTTAAAAAATGGAATCATGTATATTCAAATTAAATGTAAATTGAATAAAAATGAAGTATATCTTCTAATTACATCACACGTGACCTTGTCGAAATGTTGGACGAGTTTTAGCTGGGTTCACTATTGAAAGATTCCAGGACACTTTTGTCGACAATTTCGGGCAAGTCCATAGAAAAGCTAAAAATTGCATTTAAAATACCACTTTTTTGCTTAAATAATGCTATTTTCCCTTTGGCTTTTGGTTCTATCCCCTTTTGTGTTTCAGCACATGATTATAAAACACCGTGATGTTGATATCAACTTTAATTTAATACCTAATTTGTCTTATTATAAAATTCATTAAATTATACTCCACACAAAATTATTATAATCATAATTAATATTTTCAAATCTAATCGTATCCCAAGTCCCAACTCCACACACCTAATATCAAAATTATAATATTTTATGTCACAATTGTAATAATCATGCCCGAGTATTTTATACCGGTAACACAAACATAAATCTTTTAAAAAGGGATACCCCAACAAGTTCATGTATCATTTATATGGGATGTATATAGAATATATGAGTTTTGTACAAAATGAGAATTGCGCAAAATACCACTGATTCCGGTTGGGTTTGTAATTTTACTGCCATTCGCGTTTGGGTATTGCGAATTGCAATTTTTCTCCAATTCGATTTAGCCAAACGTGACTCGCGATTGCATAAATATAATTAAAAAAATACAATTTACGGTGTTCAATTTAGCGTAACGCGAAATGCATTTTTATTTAAATGCCCGATGTTTTCTTCTCCCAATCGCGATTTGCCCTAGTTTCGGTCTTCTTCTCCCTACCTCGGCACTATGATATTTCTCCGGTGATGTCAGCGCATTTTTGTTGTAAACATATCTTAAATCTCTTCTCCGGTGTTGCCCTAGTTTCCCCACTCGTAAGTCCCTTCCGGTGCTGACAAAGGTATGTGTTTTTCGAATCCTTCGGGTGCTTCAATAGAGGAATGGATTGATAACAAGGATTTAGTTACGATAATTTGTGACGATTCGATTATTAGTTACGATATTATTTGTAACGATTTGATTATTTGTTATGACATTAGTTGTGGTGATTTGTTTAGGTATGATTTTAGTTGGTGCGAATTGATTAGTTACCATATTAGTTGTGACAATTTGATTAGTTACGATATTATTTGTGACAATTTCATTAATTACGATATTATTTGTGATTATTTAATTATTTGTTATGATGTTAGTTGTGATGATTTGTTTAGGAATGATTTTAGTTGGGACGAATTGATTAGTTACGATATTAGTTGTGGTGATTTGTTTATATATGATTTTAGTTGGGACGAATTGATTAGTTATGATATTAGTTGTGACAATTTGATTAGTTACGATATTAGTTGTGGTGATTTGTTTAGGTATGATTTTAGTTGAGACTAATTGATTAGTTACGATATTAGTTGTGACAATTTGATTAGTTAGGATATTAGTTGTGATGATTTGTTTAGGTATGATTTGAGTTGGGACGAATTGTTTAGTTGTGACAATTTGATTAGTTACGATATTAGTTGTGGTGATTTGATTATTTGTTATGATATTAGTTGAGGTGATTTGATTATTTGTTATGATATTAGTTGTGGTGATTTGTTTAGGTATGATTTTAGTTGGTGTTATGGTCCCTTTTTAAGGGGTACCAACAGTCGTTCGGTTCGTCAACAAACGAACTCGGTTATAATTTGTTTTTGGTGGGAAGACGATCTAAAAACGTAAATAACAGCGAGACAATGCAATTTATAGTGGAAACCCAGGAATTGGAGAAAAAACAACTTGACTAAGAGCGAGATAAGCTCTTAGCTTGTTCACTAATCGAATGCTTCATTACAGAATACAACAAAAGCTTTAAGAAGATAACAGAGTATAAGAAAGCAATAAGAACTTCGGCAACGTAACGACCTGTTCTTATGCGTCTAGAAGGTCCTGCTTTTTCTGTCGTTGTGCTATGTATTTATAGAGTTGAGGGCATGTGTAATCCACGCTCTCTAACTGCCTCTGAAAGGTTTGTTAGAGGTTGTTGTCGCGCGACGTAAAACGAGGCCGGGACCGAGGCATGGTCTACGTGATTTAGCCCGAGGCGTGATAAACGTGTGCAGGCTCGAAGCGTGGAACGCGTAGGTTTGTAACCGTTTGGACCGAACCATGGAGCCAGCTGTCAGACATCGCTTTATTTCGCCAAGGTTATCTTCGGTCCCATCGCGGAACATCGGGCCAATTCATCTTTAGTATGCTACCGGGCTGCACAAGTTCGCATTTTACCACATGGATCGACCCAACAGTTATTGAGCCTCATCCATTATAGGGTACCTGGTCCTAGAGTTCTCATCACTAGCCCCTCGGGCTTGATTGCCGTCGTAGAGGTGATACAAGGCCGATCATGCAATGCTAACATACATTCGGGAGAATATAGGACTGTACCTGCTCGTGGTGAGAGTCCAGGGGACCGATCTTTCACTTTGTTAATTAGATAAGTGAATTTGTATTTAAAATTCAATAGCGTATATTTGTGTTATTATTTTTTTTAGTTAATTATTTATATCCAGACTTGCGTCTCTCCACATTCAGATACTCAATAGGCGTGATGAGTGTGTTTATATTGCAACCACCTACGACAATATTACGTGGCAGCTCACGATTAGTCGGGAGATTACTATTTAAATCAGGGTTTTGGATACTGTTTCTCCTCATCGTCATTTCGCGAAGGAAGAAATCGCCCAAAATCGAGCTTTCTGCGCCCTTGTTCTGTTTCGCATTCAAACCTATTTCCTACCGATTTTCATTGAGGTATAAGCCATGGCTCCTCACAAAATGAGATACTCAGCCATGTCTGAGTTGGTTATTGAAGAGTTTAGGTCTAGGTTTTCGATTCCGGCTCATTATTCTATCTGGAAGGGATGGGAAGATATTCCCCGTTTCCTTCAGGCAGAAATGAATGTGCCGGCTTCCGCATTTCCGGTTAGTTATTCTTCTTTAAAGTGTGGGCTACGTTTTCCGCTGCACCCCTTTGTAGCAGCCGTACTTAAGGAAATTCACTGCCCGACTTTTGCGTTATTTCCGGGTAGCTATGTGTATATACTGGCGTTTATATTCTATTGCCACCAACAAAACAGGGCCCCGACCTTGGAACATTTTTTCAATTTGTTCCTGGTAGGGTCCCGAAGGGGTAAGGGTCTGTTAGGATGTCGCAAACTATATTATATAGCTGTGCGCACCAAGGAGTGCGCTATAGTTGATAAAGAAGAGTCTCTCCATGCGTGGGAATCTTGTTATGTGTGGATAACAGTCCCAAAAGAGGATATGTTAAAGATGTGGCCACTTATAACTCACCCACGCATAGGCCAGTTGGACCGAACCAGGTTCAACCCCTCCCGTCCGGACACCGCAAACACACTTGCGATGTTCCCTCCTCCCGAAGCAGCCTTAAACGAACAGAACTGCTTCGGGAAAAAAAGTTGATAGAAATAGGTGTCGCGAGTAGGATCGGAGCCCCAGCCCTGAAGGAGATGTTTTCTTGTTCAGATCCGTCAGAAGGATCGGGTATGAAGTAATATTTTCATTCCGTCCTTTCCTCATCCTTATACATTTATTTTGCAGACTTAACTGAAACATTGCCTAGCTCAAGGTTCAAGCGTATGGCTGCTGCTTCGGTGTAATAGCCGAGAAAAATGTATGTCGGGACGATAGTAGGAAATATAGTAATAAATTCTAGAGGAGAAATAACGAGGGATACGGGAACGAAAGAACGTATAAGGAAACGAAAAGATTTAAATGAAAAGCATGAGATAAAGGAGGGGGAAAAATGAAAAGAAGGAGGGGTCAAAATGTGAATTAAGGAAGTTAAAACATCTATAAATAGGGGTTAGAAAGCCCAAAAACCAAGTCATTTATCACTAAACTGCAAAAACGTACGGAAAAAAGCCAAAACATCAAATTATCGCGGAAATCTCATGATCAGTGCTTTTTATCACGGAAATTTTCTAACCATTTTTATCGCGGAAAATTTTGGGTAAGAACTTTGTCGCGGAAAAACTCCAAGTTGAATATTATCGCGGAAAAATTTCAAGGAGGAAAATTGTCGCGGATTTTTTGAAGAGGAAAATTGTAGCGGATTTTCAGAACTTGCAAAATTGTCGCGGAAACTGAATTACGTGTTGTTTTGTCGCGGATTTCAGAGTTAGGGTATTTTTATCGCAGATTTGAGGAACAGAAGGATTTTATCGCGGAAATACACAATTAGGGTGTTTTCGTCGCATTTCGACGTCGGATTGTGAAGGAGAGAGATACGAAGGGTCTACGGTAACCAAACAGTCAACAATAAGATGATAACGTCAATAATAATGAAGTACTAAAATATGTTACGAATTGTAGGGAAGCATCGGAGATCATAACAAGCGAAAACAACAGGTAAGCGGAGTGAACACAATATAGTAAGGGAAGGTTCAGACTTAGGGGATGAGATTGGGTTAATGAAGAATGAAGAAAGGATACGAATGAACGAGATAAATGATAATAAGACTCGGGGTAAGGAAGGATGGACCGTCCGACCGAACCCGGCATCGTGCCTAGTACACGATTCGCCAAAGGAAGGGCATGCCTGATGAAGGGAACGGTAAGTTCCAAAGAGGAAAAGATACGTACGAAGAGGGCAGAATGGATCCGGGTGGAAAAAGGGGTAGCGCCTAAGTACCCACCCGGGAAAGGGAAGCATATGGCCCGTCGAGTCATCCAACAGCTAACGGTTCGCTTGGGCGGGACGTGCACCGAGCATGTTAATCTCGGCAACAGTAAAGTTAATGAATGATGGAAATGATAAGGGTAAAAGAATAGGGAAATAAGAAAAACGGTTAAGTGGAATGATTCACGTGTGCGTGTACGGTTTAATTAAGAAACGAAAAGATAATGTATAGCGTGTGTGAAGTTTCCTTTAATAAATTGTGACCGCTTTACAGATTTTGTAGTTGACGCGGACGAGGTATGAGAGGGGAATGGGAAGAAGGTCGTCGATTGTCCGGTGATAGAGTCCGGTCCTTTGGATAATACTCTAAATTATGCTGTCGTATTTTCATGTTTCGAACTATGTTTTGAATTTGCATTCGAATATTTCCGTTTTAATTATCATATTTTAACAAAACAACTAGGCCCAAAGTGGGGGCGTTTCATTCGGTCTGTCCATCTGAGGGACAACGTGAAGCAACGGGTAGTGTGGAGGAGAGTGTATCAGCAACAGGGGTGTGCTGGTTCCATCGAGGTCAGGGAACCCCCCGATCCAAAACACCAGTGCAACCACATTAACCCTGCGCTGCACAGGGCAGTCCTCAACGGGAGAAGGGCATGCGTTTCTTGTATTTGGAGTGGTAGAGGAGGTGATAATGGCTCGGATTCGTTCTTTGAGCTTATCCAGCCTCTACCAAATCGGAAATAATTCCTTCATTAGTGCTGATACAATTACTTTATTGTTGTAGGGAGCTGTTCCCGTGGAGAAAATTCTCCCCGGTCCAACCCTTAAGGCGAACGTCTCCCTGCCGCCAATCTCCTTAGGCAAAGGGAAAAGGGCGACCGAAGCAGAAGCCCCGAAGGAATTTAAAAGGCTGAAGAGAGGGGGGGAATGCTTCGGTCCCCACTAAGGGGATCGTTTTGAAAGAACCTGCCTCGGGCCCTAAGACTAACTCCGACTGGGGTGTTGCCTTAGGCCTGCTGGACAGGTTTAGTAAGGGGAGGAAATTGACCTCCTAGAGAATTGCCTTCATAAAGGACTTCCACCTTTATGGGGAGCATAACTCAGACAATGTTCAACCAGACATGTCTGGGGAAGAAATCATTGAAGGCTTCCTCGACCTCGCAACTTAGGTAATCTCCTTCAAAATTAAGGCCCGAAGCTTTATGTTTTGACATTATTATCCTATGCAGATGCTAAGGAAGACTTTCACAACTGCCATCACCGTGGAGAAGAACCAGGGTGGCAACGTTGTGTCCCAACAAGTCCAGGATCAACTTGACCTTGCGAAAAGGTAAGTTCAGATCAAACATGGTGAGTTGGTCACGGTACGAGAGGACCGGGACTGACTGGATAATGCATTTTTAAGAGGTGGGACGGATGTTTCGCTCTTAGAAGACAAAGTCTCTGAGTTGGAGAAGGCAGAAAAAACAGCTCAGGGTCAGGCCCAGGAGAAGAGGAATAAGCTCAACGAGCTTCTCCTTCAGGCCCAAGAAGAAAAAGCGAATTTGGAAGAAGAACTAACTAGAACCCGCACATTGGCTGAATGTTCGATCGGGGAGGCAGTTCTGAGCTTCGCTCGGTCCCCTTTGTTATTCACTTTGGTGGATAACATACATGGGATGTATATTGACAAGTACCTGGATAACATGCTAGACCAGGTTACTAAGCAATTCGGGCATTCTTCTTCTGACGAAAGATGGAAGGCGATCGAGCCACTTGAGAAAGACTGAAACTTTCCGGTAATTCCATCTTTGGAAGAACCTGTCTTAGAAGATGACCCTTTCTTATATCTCTTTGAGAAGATGGAGAAAGCGGTCAACCAGAAGGTGGCCGATCAAGAAGAAGAGTTGAGGCAGCTAGCGGCCTGGACCGAACCGCAGGAGCCGAGAGTGGAAGATAAGGAAGATGGGTAGGGTAGTTAGATCCAAACTATATTTTGTCCCTACTTTATTCCTTATTCTTAATATAAGATTTTTTCCTCTCAACTCCTGTCTTTTTAATCATTATAATAGAATATTGTAACTGACATTTTAAGTGAACCAATATGTTTCATATTAACGAGAGTGTTTTAACCGCCAAGTGTAAGATCGAGGATACTTATAGGGTGTCAACCCATCGGTCCCGGATGTTATGTTTGGCTCACTCAGGTCAATTTTGACTAGATCGATCGTTTAACATTGTATGCGGATCGCTCTTATTCCGTCCTTGGGATCACAACTGAATGGGAAAGACGCGGTCCATGTTCAACATGAGTCCATATAAGCTTCGGCTAAACCTTGGTTCTACTGAAGTCCCGTAGGTTATATTGGCCAAGATTTTGTTCATCATATGTCCCATGATAGGACCGAACTTGTATTTCGATATGTTGACTCCCCCATTCCTCTTTTCGTGGTGGATTTTGTAAGTACATGGGCCATTTCGCAAGAATGAATGCCGTTAAAGGGGGTGCATTAGTTCGTAATGAGTTCTGAGAGAATTACAACTCATCCATGGGACTAGGCAAGTGTAGGAGCATCTGACTCATCAAAGCGATCACTACAACTTGGGAGACGTGCAGATAAGAAGCTTCGGTCACCAGTCCAGATTTGTCCTAAGTTAGCCAACTTTAAGATTGGTCCATCACTCGATTGGAAATAATTTATTTTGTACTCACTTGTTTTCTGCTTACGTTTAAGGGAATGTACATTTATTGAGTCAAACATATTAATCGAAGGTTCACAAGAAATACCGACTTAAATTCATGACATTCCAAGTTCAGGGGACCTCTACACCATCCAATGTTTCGAGTTTATACGCACCTGATTCCAGTTTCTTTGATATTCGATACGGTTCTTCTCAATTTTTGTCCAGCTATCCAACGTACTCTGCACCTTTATGCTTCTGAGGACGAGGTCGCCTTCAAAGAATTCCCTTGGGAGGACTCGCTTGTTATGGGCCCGTTCCATAGTTCGCTGATAAGCGCGCATCCGCGCGTAAATCGCATCT
>RWGZ01001694.1:0-16300 GCA_009725065.1 Utricularia reniformis | reverse complement strand
TAAAACACTTGGTTCCAACCCTTTTTAAGGCTTCATGGTAATCCAATACATCTAATTCCTTTACTTGAGAGGATGGGATATTCGAATGAGATGCATTCTGCTCAACTACCCTATTCTAAATCACAACATACTTAAACTTTCATACCCCTATGAACTTTACATACGTAATCCTAATGATCAGTTGCCACATCCAAGACTCAACTCTGCTCCGATACCGCTCTGTCATGCCCCATCTTATATATATATAATATAAGACAAGACATGATGCCGTACTCTATAAAATAGAGCACAAGGCCATACATGTTCTTATTATCTATCCTAATGCATTTGTAACATTATAAATAAACCATACTAAAATAAATCTTACACTTAAAACACTTCTATATACATAACACAAAACATCCATACATGTACATACACCTTTTAACATGGATATTACAGGCTTCAAACCACCTCCAAAACTTCAAAACATCAATGTTTAATAGTTTAAACATAACAGCGGAAGACTATGACATAACAAATACCTAAACAAAACTACCCACAACCCTTTACTTCTTCATGTCTTGTGGCAAACTCATCGACCTATTAAATCTCATGGTCGTCTTTACCTGGGTAGGGATGAGTGGTCATGAGACTGTACCAAGATAAAATACAGAAACAACAAGCATATATCAACAAAACATTCAAAGCATCAACATAAGAAATGTAAACACGTATAGACTGAACTTTTCGTTATCTTTCATTTCCGGCATGGCGAGCCCGGTAACCCGTCCCAACCCTTGTCTTAGGCATCAACAAGGATAGAGAAAACATAAGAATAAATACTCAAGTATTGATCAGAAGGAGCCACCCCTCTTCACAACACATGAATATGCTAACATAACATGATTGGGATCCTCTTAATCATAAGTTTGGCTATGACCACTTTCGTGTTGCCTCAAGCTAGCTCGGTTTGTGGCTAATTCCATGGTACAACCATGTTTTTAGGAGTGTGCTTCCACCCCTTCTCGAATTTTGACATAACACGACATTTACACATAAAAACATCTTGATGAATATTAGGTGCAGCCAGTGACACTAAAAAAGAGACACAACTTGAGGGCTCAAATGAACTTCAAATTCAATGTAAAAACTTTCATTTGAAAGCTAATTCAACAAGCTAAAATATCGTAAGAGGACATAATTTAATCATAGCACTCAAACGTTTCGAAAAAAGCTAAGAACAGAAACTCTGTAAATACAAGAACAGTTCTGCGAGGGTTTAGAAAACATATCATAACTCTTTTACCTGTGTTCTTCTTCCTGTAAAATTTATATATATAGATACTAGACTCAACAAGGAACAAAAGCATGCGAGTTTGATCACAAAATTCGTAGCAAACAAGTAAAAATAAATTCATCAACATCAGCAAACATCACAGAAAATGCAGATACTGTATTTTAACTTGTAAATCTCAATCATGCCACCAACCTTTGCTTTTCACTCTTGAATTTACGTTTTCTAAGCTCAAAATCACCATAGGAATGAAATTTATTCTCTGGTTTCGTTCTCTCGTGTGTTATTTTGTTTATGTTTATCCATTTTAACAATGATATATATATATCCTTTAAAATATAGGTGATGTTTAACCTTTGTGTATAAAACTATGACTTGGTATCTTTTGTTAGCATTTACCATAATGAAAAATGATTAAGTATTAAGCTAGGATGATCAAAATCCTCATGATTTACTTTTTAAATCGTTATCAAATTCATATCGTCACGTAACCCCAACCGTCATTAATACCCGATCATAAGAAAATATCAATCATAACATATCAACCTAAACTAATACCAATCATAAATCAATAACTATGATATTTACCTTATTACAGATATGTGGTGATTATGGACCTTACACGCGGTGTCCAATTATACAGACTTAGAACAATTTGTTCTAGCTTTGATTGTTTCTTCTCGAATGTTGAGACATTATCGCAGTATTGACTGACCAACAAATCAGGAGCGTGTTATCAAAAGTAGATGCCTCAGGCAGGTTGGCCAAGTGGAATATTGAGTTGGGACAATATAAAATAGAGTATGTCTCGCAGGATCTAGTGGATTTCATAGTGGAAATGACTCAAGCATAGGGGTCAGGTAATGAAGAGTATTGGGATGTATTAGTTGACTGATCAATTTCAGCCGGGCTGTAAGGACCCCTCGGGGGTGCGAGAGAGTGGGATCCTTAGGTGAATCCCTACATCTTCTATAGATGGGGAACGATCTTATGTTAAGTATAATGATTCGTCTTCCATTACTTGCGACCTTTTCCCTAGCAAAGTGGCAAGCGAAACGTTTTCACCGGAATGTTAAGTGTGCTCACCCTAGAGCAATTCAGGGATGTGTGACCCACTGGGAAGTGTGGGGGCTAGAGAAAAAGTAAAGCCGTGAGAATGTAAGAGACATTTTAACTATAAACGTCGCCGAGTAAGAGGCGTTGATATTCGGTATCAATCTGGCAATAGAGATTGGAATTGTTCTTTATATGCTTACTCTGATTCACAGTTAGTAGTGAATCAATTTTCGGATGTTTTTATTACAAAAGATGAGCAGATGGTGTTTTTCCTAGAGAAATTGAAGAAAGCTATGAAAAGCCTTAAGACATTCTCTCTCACTTATATCCCGAGAGAAGAAAATACTCGAGCGTATGGTCTTGCCCAGTCAGCTACTATTTTAGAACTCTATGATGAATCATGATTACAGCCATGATTCATTATCAGCCATCCATTAGCTTGACTAAGAAATCGACCTAGGAGGTTGCAAATTTGGAATTCTCGAATAACACCTGGTTTTTATTAGATTCAGTAACCGATGAACCATCTTGGAAGGATGTTATCGTAGATTATTTAATTATGAGAGACTTGCCCGCCGATGAAGGCGAGGCCCGCAGGACAATGTAAAGAGCTACAAATTTCATATATATGGATGAAAAATTATATAAAAAAAATTTTGGAGGAACTTATCTTGGATGTTTGTCCCCAGTAAAGGCAAAAGCCGTTATAGAATAAGTTCATGCTAGGGACTGTGTGAAATTTTAGCGGGTTGATTTTTGGCATTGAAAGTTAAGAGGGGCGGGTATTTTTGGCCAACAATAGTAAAAGATTGTGTGAATTTCATTCGAACTTGTTTCGCTTGCTAGTTCCACTCGAACGTGCATCATGTGCCGAGAGCAATTATGATACCTTTACCAACAATATGTCTTTTTGATACATGAGGCATCGATATTTTGGGTCCTTTTCCGACCGCACCTAGCCAATGGAAATTTTCAATTGTGGCAGTGGAGCATTTCTCTAGTTGAAGCCTGTCTCGAGTGTCAGAACATGAAGTTATAAGTTTCCTTTGGAGATATATTATATGTCGATTCGGAATTCCCAGAATTTTGGTATCGGATAATGAAAAACAATTCTCAAGGAAACATGTAAATGAATGGTGAGAGTGTTAGATAATTCAACAATGATTTACATCTGTGGTACATCCAGAGATGAATGGGCTTACAGAGGTTATTAATCGCATCATCTTACAAAACAAAAGGATAGATCAATACAATGCCTCATCGGTAGATGAGCTGCATAATGTGATTTGGGCATTTCGAACATCACCGAGATCTACCACCTGATTTAGTCCATTTTCATTGGTATATAGCTCCGAAGCCGTTTCTCCGGCAGAGGTAACTATTCTATTCGAGAGAGTTATCGCTTACGTTGAAGTATTGAATGAGGATATGCGAAAGCTGGATCTTCTTTGCATTGACGATCTAAGAGAGAGAGCAACCATACGAATGGAGGTCTGTAAAAAGCGGATGGTTAAAAGACATGATAAAGACGTGCGCCTTGTGTTGTTAACAGTTGGGAACTTAGTCCTAAAGAAAGTAGAAGTCTCGAAGCATGTTGATAAATTTGATCGAAAGTGGGAAGGTCCATATAGAATTACGGTAGTGGTGAGAGAATGAACATATAAGGTTGCGAATATGAGCGGGGAGGAGCTACCACGGAATTGGCATATTTCCAATTTGCGCAATTATTATGTATAGACGCGACTCTTCAATTTTTCTAAAATTAAAATTTTTTCTTTTCTAGTGTCATATTCTGATTTTTTAATTATCTTTTTTGATGACATGAATTAAATCGACTAGGGGACTGGTAAGATAGGAGTAGGTTCATTGCATTTTAGTATGATGGATGAATAAATTAAATAATAGGGTAGATTAGATATGCAATGTACCGCTAATTGTGTAGTCGAACATTTTCAAACTCGTCCAATTAGATACTGCATTAAAATACTTTGAACATGATGATTCTTTCTGTCCCCGGCAGAAACTTCTATACATATATACTATTGGAATATGTCAAGGTGCCCGATTAATTATGTTACTGCCGGTTTCGTACTGAGCATATTTCCGTGGCAAACAGGGTGCCTTTTAGACCCGACTCCTACATGACACGCAGACGAGGGTCGCGCCCTCATCGGAGGCCGGTCCATTTCCGCGATTGCCACGGTGCAAGTTTATACCTAATGACCACGGTGCAATACCGATGGGACAGTGTGATTGCCACAATGCAAGTTTATACCTTGATCACCACGGTGCAATGCCGATGGGACAGTGTGATTGTTGCGGTGCAAGTTTATGCAGCGATGATCACGGTGCAATGCTGATGGGACAATGTGATTGCTGCGGTGCAAGTTTATGTCGTGATGACCGCGGTGCAATGCTAATGGGAAAGCGTGAGGGCCACGGTGCAAGTTTTGGCCCTAAAAGAACGTGCAAATAAAGCGTGAGGGCCACAGTTTGTTCAAGGTAGTCGCTAGTTTTTGCAAACTGTTGCGAGTTTCTGCAAGCAGTCGCGATTATGTGTACATAGAGTAATGCAAAATACTGTTCAAGCTTTGTAGTCGCCAGATTTTGTAAGTACTCGCGAGGTTCTGTCACAATGTCACGAGTGGTAATGTCACAATGTCGTGTGTTTTTGCCCAAAAGTCACGAGAGGAGTAGAGTTCGTGCGAAGTGACGCTGTTACAAGAGGAGAACAGGGGTATTTATATAGGCGAATCCCCGAGTCGGAAAATCCTGAGATTTTTGTCCAATCTCAGAATATGATGTTCTTAGTGTAAAAACGATCGCGTCGACGAGAAGATTCGAACCCTACTCATTGTTTTCTTAATAAAATTTTGAACAGTTATCGACTTTCGAGACCAACTAATACGATGTGGTTTACGACTCAGAATAATAATATGAAACGAGGGGACTATTGATATTACCCATGGGAATTTCCAATATTATGATACCCCGGGAGCTCGTCTGATGTGGCTAAATGATATTTTCGGTTTTCTCGTATATTTATGGAATAGTGCGTTTTCAGGGATATTCTCATAATTCATATTTCCCGGACCCATGTATGAGTTTTCTACTAATGTTTTTAGCAGTTTTGGACAATTTCGGTCCTGAACATGGCCAAGGGCATTTTCGTAATTTGGCTCCCGAAGGGCGTGCCGATAAGTTTTGGCGATATTTCAAGCTATCTATTCAACATTTAGACACAAGGAATTAATCAACGGGATTTCCGTATTTTTTCATCGTCATTTCTGACTAACTTGGGGCCGTGTTGCATCTCTGAAGTTCTCGGATGTCATGACATTTATTCTAGCTTAATTGGATATTATCTAAGTAATTCGGGATAAGTCAATTGAAATTGAGCTACTAGGCTTGAAACTGACTAATTGGACTGATTTTCTCTATAAATATGTGCCCCAAGGCAGTGAGAAAGGGTCTATACTCTTAACTTGCTTCCCAAGGAAAAGTTTTCACTTGAACTTACCTTGGCATTCGCGACTTTTTGCAAGTAGTCACGAGTTTATGTATCTTTGGTCGTGGGTGTGACATTTTGTTCACTGAGTCGCGAGTTTCTGCACTGTTCCATTGATTCCGATGTTTCGTATCTTATTCCACTAAGGCAGTCGCAACTTTGTGCTCTGACCTTCGTAGTCGTGAATTTTTGCACTAATCCGCAACATTGTGCACTAAGTCAAGAGATTGTAAATTGACTCGCGACTTTGCGTACTTACTCGCGAGCTTTTGCAGTCCTTTGATTGTTTTTCGTACCATTTTCATTTGATTGTACTCGTATCCTTTGATTGTCATAGTGAAAATCAAGGTAGAGCTTCGCCCTGCCGAGGATGTAAGCTAACACATTGTGGATCCAACCTCATATATCGCTAGCGTCCTTACAACAATTGAATTAAGGATTATAAATTAAATCGACTGATCTAAAATAAATACTCAAAATATTTTTAGAACAGATCGAATATATATTTTAATTTCAATGTAATAGAAAATACATAATTATATTTGATGAATATATGATGTAAATGAATGAGAAACGATGCGACGATAAAAAATGTATTGTCAAGAATAAATGTAGATGACGATAAATTAATATTGAATATGTTGAATATATTGTGATGTAAAAGACTGGATAATATTAATATAATGAGATAACATTTAATGGTTAAAATATATTAGAGAAAAGTATTTAATATTTAATTTGATGATATTATAATACTATAGTCGCTTTTAAAATGTTGCACATAGTTTATAATATATCATAACGAGTGAGACAAAATAATTTGCTTAGATAATGATTAATTAAGTTATAATACAAGAAATATAACGTTAATTAGACGTGTTTCGTCATTTAGGGTAATTTAGATTAATGTAAAAATGTAATAAGTAAATTAAATTAGGATAATACATAAATGTAGAAGGTATTTTAAAATATATAATTATACAATGTCATATAATTATTAGGTTAAATTATATGTTGGAGGCCCATAACATTTTAGTCTAATCTCTTTTCTCCATTATGAAAATTAAAAGGGTTAGGGTTCCAAAAGTGATGGGTGTATGGCTGCAAAACCACCGGAAAAGGCAGGACTATAAATTAAAGGATGTGGTGGATCCTTGGCATTGGTCTTGGTGTCGGAGGTAATTGAATATTTGAGGTTTAGTCGTCATCTAATTTTATGTGTGTGTTCTTGGTTNCAAGTTTATACCTTGATCACCACGGTGCAATGCCGATGGGACAGTGTGATTGTTGCGGTGCAAGTTTATGCAGCGATGATCACGGTGCAATGCTGATGGGACAATGTGATTGCTGCTGTGCAAGTTTATGTATTGATGACCGCGGTGCAATGCTAATGGGAAAGCGTGAGGGCCACGGTGCAAGTTTTGGCCCTAAAAGAACGTGCAAATAAAGCGTGAGGGCCACAGTTTGTTCAAGGTAGTCGCTAGTTTTTGCAAACTGTTGCGAGTTTCTGCAAGAAGTCGCGATTATGTGTACACAGAGTAATGCAAAATACTGTTCAAGCTTTGTAGTCGCCAGATTTTGTAAGTACTCGCGAGGTTCTGTCACAATGTCATGAGTGGTAATGTCACAATGTCGTGTGTTTTTGCCCAAAAGTCACGAGAGGAGTAGAGTTCGTGCGAAGTGACGCTGTTACAAGAGGAGAACAGGGGTATTTATATAGGCGAATCCCCGAGTCGGAAAATCCTGAGATTTTTGTCCAATCTCAGAATATGAAATTATATTTGATGAATATATGATGTAAATGAATGAGAAACGATGCGACGATAAAAAATGTATTGTCAAGAATAAATGTAGATGACGATAAATTAATATTGAATATGTTGAATATATTGTGATGTAAAAGACTGGATAATATTAATATAATGAGATAACATTTAATGGTTAAAATATATTAGAGAAAAGTATTTAATATTTAATTTGATGATATTATAATACTATAGTCGCTTTTAAAATGTTGCACATAGTTTATAATATATCATAACGAGTGAGACAAAATAATTTGCTTAGATAATGATTAATTAAGTTATAATACAAGAAATATAATGTTAATTAGACGTGTTTCGTCATTTAGGGTAATTTAGATTAATGTAAAAATGTAATAAGTAAATTAAATTAGGATAATACATAAATGTAGAAGGTATTTTAAAATATATAATTATACAATGTCATATAATTATTAGGTTAAATTATATGTTGGAGGCCCATAACATTTTAGTCTAATCTCTTTTCTCCATTATGAAAATTAAAAGGGTTAGGGTTCCAAAAGTGATGGGTGTATGGCTGCAAAACCACCGGAAAAGGCAGGACTATAAATTAAAGGATGTGGTGGATCCTTGGCATTGGTCTTGGTGTCGGAGGTAATTGAATATTTGAGGTTTAGTCGTCATCTAATTTTATGTGTGTGTTCTTGGTTGCGAGAAGTCTGGTTATGAACCAAACCCTCAAGAACATATTATCGTGTCGGAGTCCATGAATTTTGTGGTTGTTGTAACGACCCTCATTTGGGCCTAGCTGTTTTGTTAAAACGTGCTGAATAAAACAAAAGCATACGAATATAAACTTAAAACGTAGTTTGAAAACATCAAATTCGACATCATAATTTAGAGTGTTCTCCAAAGGACCGGACTCTATCACCGGACAACCGACGACCTCCTTCCCATGCCCCTCTCATACCTCGTCCGCATTACCTACAAAATCTGTAAAGCGGTCACAATCTATTAAAGAAAACTTCACACACACTACACATTATCTTTCTTACTTCTTAGTTACATCATTAACGCACACATGAACCATTTCACTTAACCGTTTTCTTATTTCCCTCTTCTTTTACCCTTATCATTTCCATCATTCATTAACTTTTCTGTTGCCGAGATTAACATGCTCGGTGCATGTCCCGCCCAAGCCAACCGTTAGCTGTTGGATGACTCGACGGGCCATATGCTTCCCTTCCCCGGGTGGGTACTTAGGCGCTACCCCTTTTTCCACCCGGATCCGTTCTGCCCTCTTCGTACGTATCTTTTCCTTCTATGGAACTTATCGTTCCCTTCATCAGGCATGCCCTTCCTTTGGCGAATCGTGTACTTGGCACGATGCTGGGTTTGGTCGGACGGTCCATCCTTCCTCACCCTGAGTCTTATTATCGTTTATCTCGTTCATTAGTATCTTTTCTTTTCTTTTATTAATCCAATCTCGTTCCTTAAATTTGAACCTTCCCTTACTATATCGTGTTCACTCCGCTTACCGTTGCTTTCGCTTGCTATAGTCTTTCCACGCTTTCCTGCATTTCGTAATAGGTTTTAGTTACTCGAATTTCGACGTTATTATCATATCGTTAGCTATGTGGTTACCGTAGACCTTACGTGTTCCTTTCCTTTCACGATGCGACGTCGAGACGCGACGAAAACACTTAAACTTCGTATTTCCGCGATAATTTTACTTCTTTCCTCGAAATTCGTGATAATTCTATGTTGAAACTCCAAATCCGCGATAATTTTACACTTGAGAGCTTTTACGCGATAAAGTTACTCACGTTTTAAATTCCGCGACAATTCTCTTCACCAAGGAAATCCGCGATAATTCTCTTCATCATCAAATCCGCGATACTTTACACATGTTCTATTTTCGCGACAATTTCCTCTTCACATGAAATCCGCGGCAATTTCTTCATACAAATTTCCGCGATAAAAATACATGCAGGCCAAATTTCGCGATAATTTCCTTCTTCACGGGAATTCTCGAATTTTCGGGTCTTAATGATGATTAGCTCGTTTTTGGGCCTCTTTGCCCCTATTTATAGACATCCTAATTTTTCTAATTCACACTTTGACCCCTCATTCCTTTACTTTTGACCCATCTTTTATCTTTTTCTTTACTTTTCTATTTTTCTTTCCCTTTTACGTTCTTTCGTTCCCGTATCTCTCATTATCTCTCGTCTAGACTTTTACCGCTACATTCCCTACTATTTGTTTCATCGTACCTTTTTCTCGGCTATTACAGTTGTCCTACTCATACACTCTAGAAACTAGATTGAGGCATCTCCAAGGGCGTAAAACAGTAACTTGACATAGAGTTTCATCGAATCATTCTCCCTATTATGTCAAATAAAGCAATAAAAAGGCTCCTATAGAAAGTACAAATGCGAATGTGCCACCAGTAGGTGCCATCGGACTACCTTTGTAACGACCCTAATTTGGGTCTAGCTGATTTGGTAAAAACGTACTAAATAAAACGAAACGTTTGAGCGTGAACTAAAACATAATTCAAAAGTATGAAAGTCTAGCGACATAATTTAGAGTATTCTCAAAAGACCGGACAACCGACGACCTCATTCCCATGCCCTTCTCATACCTCGTCCGCGTCACCTGCAAAATTTGTAAAGCGGTCACAATCTATTAAAGGAAACTTCACACATACTACATTTGTTCTTCCATTTCTTAAATAAAACATACACACACGCGTAAGTCGTTTCTTTTAATCGTATACTTATTTTCTTCATCTTATTTCTTCACCCTTATTATTCATTTCCCTCTTTCCCCCATCTTTTAACTTTACTATTGCTGAGTGTAACATGCTTGGTACACATCCCGCACAAGCCCACCATTAGTTGTTGGTTGACTCGACGTGCCGTATGCTTCCCTTCCACGAGTGAGTACTTAGGCGTTACCCTTTTTCTCACCCACATCCGTTCTGCCTTTTCGTACGTATCTTCCCATTCTGGAACTTATCGTTCCCTTCATGAGGCATGCCCTTCCTTTGACGAATCGTGTACTAAGGACGATGTCGGGTTTGGTCAGACGGTCCATCCTCCCTCACCCAAAGTCTTATTAACATTTGCTGCATTCATTCGTGTCTTTTACTTTCTTTCTTACTAGCCCTTCCCGATTCCCTATGTCGGAACATTCCCTTACTATATTGTGTTCAATCCGCTTACCTATTGCTTTCACTTGTTACAATCCCTTCGTGCTTCTCAGCATTTCGTAACATATCTTAGTATTTCATTTTCGATGTTATTATCTTATTATGAATTATGTGGTTATCGTAGACCATACGTATCCTTTCCCTCTGACGATCCGACGTTGAATTGAGATGAAAACACGCTAGTTTGATGTTTTCACGATAAACTACTCTCCTTCCTCGAAATCCACGACAATATTGCTGCCTGGGAGAAATCCAAGACAATTTTGCTGCCTGGGGAAAATCCGCGACAATATTGCTACCTGGGAAAAATTCGTGAAAATTTTGCTGGCTAGGGAAAAAATTCGCGATAATTTGCTACCTAGGTGGAAATCCGCGACAGTTTTGCTGCTTGTGGAGAAATTCGCGACAATTTTGCTGCCTTGGAAAAATCTGCGATAATTTGCCGCTTCAGCGACATTTTCGTGTTTTATGGCTTTTCCGTGGTGTTTTCGTGTATAAGTGACTAATGGCTTGGTTTTGGGCCTTTCCACCCCTATTTAAAGACATTTTAACTTCCTTAATTTACATTTTGACCCTTCCTGTATCTTTTGCTTTATTTTTCTATCTTTTCGTTTGCATTTCGTTCTTTCATTTCTGTATCACTCGTTAATACTCATCTAGACTTTACCACTATATTCCCTCCTATTTTTCTAACATATCTTTTTCCTGGCTATTACGGGCTTGCCCTATAATCCGTTGGGGAAAGAGGAAATGTTGTGTACATAGTTCACAGGGGCATGACCAGTAGAACAATTGGAGGTAAATACTAGGCTATCAGCCTATTGGCATTTTCCCCGTTAATCTAATGGGATCATAGGCTAGTTAACGTGTGTTTTCTTTTGCAAATTGATTGATGTCGATTTTCAAAGCCATAACTTGCTTTCAGGTGCTAATTCTAGCATAGAGAAATGGTGCTAAATTGAGTCTTTGGGATAGAGTGGTGGGCAACGTACAAAGTAAAGGTAAGCGGGATGATTAGTGAAATAATAGAAAGTTTATATTCAAAATTTAATTTCTTTTTAAAGATAAATTGTTTTCGGCTACATTGTCCGGGTGGGCCAGCCAACCGAGCCAATGTATCTCGTAAAAAGAAAATGTTTTTGGCTATGTTGTCCTAGCGGGCAAAGCCCACCGGGACAACGTATCCCCGATGTTTTTGATGTTCCATATATAAGTTCAAGATTCAGAGCAGGTGGGCACATTGACCCGGCAACGTGCAAGTACACGTGTGCCAATGAAAGACATGCCCCAAGAAGGAGTGTAACATGTTACCAAAGTAACAGTGGAACCAACCGAGGTCGGAGAACCAAAGATGGTTTGTTGAGATGTGACTCTCAAGGAGAGCATGTCATCAGGCATGTAAAATATCTCGCAAGATAAAGTAAAAGTCACAAGAAAGAATAAGTAAGTTTTTACGGGGATTTAGAATAAGGTTTTGAATGAGCTTCGAGAGAGGTGAGTTTTCAAGTAAGTTTTAAGTAGATTTTATAAAGAGATTTAAAAGAAATTTTAAGAAAGATAAAGTTTTCAAGTATTTTTGAAGAGTTTTATAAAGATATTTAAAAGAGCTTCAAAACAGTTATGTTTAAAGTATGACTTTTATAAAGATGTTTTACGATGAGTTTTTTAAAGAAGTTTTCAACGCAAGACGAATTTTCAAAAGAAAAGATGTTTTAGAAGTAAAGTTAAGTTTTTAAAGACTTTTAACCAAAGTTTCTATAATTCGATTATGCCCACTCTACAGTTTTGTATGAAAGGAAGAGATTAAGGGAAAGCCTAGGAAGAGTTAGTCGTCGGCTGATATCGATAGTGATTATGAAGTCGAGAGTAAAATGAGTTCGTGAAGATATTAGCGAGATGAAGAGTTGAAAAGAATTAGATATAACTTGTATAAATTATTTAGAAAAAAATATATCTATGCTGTAAGTGTTGTTGTCAAAAGACCAGGGGTATCAACAGTCGTCTTTTTCGTAATAAAACGAACTCGGTTTGAATTTGTTTAGAATGGGGAGAATAATTAGAAATGAAAAGAACAAACGGCACAACAATTTTTAGAGTGGAAAACCCATTGGGAAAGGGGAAAAAAACATCTGACTAAGAGCTGAAAACGCTCTTAGCCGATTCATTAATGAACACTACATTGTTACAAAATGTAAGGCTTATGAAAATGATGAGGGAAAATAAGAAAGCGCAAGATGGGTAACTGGTAAAGTAACAGCCTCTTCTAAAGTAAACGTCCAAAAGGTCCTCCTAAGCTTGTTATTTATCTCTGTATTTATATAGAGAAAATGCGTGTGAATCACTCCGTGTAACGGCCTCTGACAAGGTCGTTTTCCCATGCTGGAAAACATGGTTGAGACGAAGTGCGAACAGCATGAGCAGGCCCGAAGTGTGCAAGGTATGTAGGTGCCGGATCGCTGGATGCGTGGGCTGTAACTGTTTGGACAGATTCAAGAGGTCGGTCCTCGGATGTCTCAATTACCCTTAACTCCGTCTTCGGTCCTGAAACGTAAGTGGGACTTCGGGCCGGTTACTTCAGATTATCCAATCTAAATATTCTAGGCCAGGCGAGTCCGTTTCTTGTCATCTGGGTCAGCCCAGTATGGTTGGACATCGCCCAATACTAGGTACCCGATCCCGCAGCCCTCATCACTAGCCCCTCGGGCTTGATTGTCATCGTAGAGGTGATACAAGACCGACAATATGACGATGAATACGTTTTGGCACGACAATCGATCGGTCATCCCTGGGACCGTACCTTATACTTGGCGGATTTGAAATATTAATTTCGAATATCGATTCTGAATTTCAAAAAGTACAACGGTTATTTCACTTTGTATTTATATGAATTTTAAAATTCAGAACTGCGCCTTTTCGTATTCTGTTATATGACAGGCGTGATGAGTGCGTACAAACTACAGCCGCCTATGGTAGGCGTACTTGCCGGTTCGCGATTGGTCAGGAAATTATTGTTTAAATCGGGTTTCTTGGGACTGTTCATCCCCACCGCCCTTTGTGGAAAATCTATTGCGATGGAAAATGCTTTGCAATCTTCGTTCTTTTACTCTTTTACCAAGTTTTTCTTAGGTAATAGCCATGGCTCTTCGCAAGATTAGATATCCGGTAGTGTCCGAACTAGATATCAAAGAACTTAGGTCTAAGTTTTTGATTCCCGCTCACTATTTGATGAAGGGAAACAAGGATGTCCCTTGTTTCCTCGAAGCGTAAATGAACATTCCTGCGAACGCTATCCCCGTCAGTTATCTCTCCCTGAAATGCGTGTTGCGTTTTCCGCTACACCCGTTTGTAGCGGCTGTACTTCAGGAGATTCATTGCCCCATCTATGCCCTATTCCCTAGTAGTTATGTGTATATTGTATCTTTTATTTTCTATTGCTATGAGCATGGCATTGCCACAACTTTAGAATATTTTTTCAGTTTGTTCGTAGTCGTGTCCCGAAGGGTAGGAGGCTATTTTGGGACTGTAGGTTATATTACATATGAATCCACACCTTATAGTATGCTATAGTGGATAATGAGGACTCCCTTCACGAGTGGGAGTCCTGTTATGTATGGATAATTGTCCCGAATGAGGATTTGTTGAAGGTGTGGCCTATTACTACCCACTCACACATAATTAGGTTGGACCGGATCAGGTTCAACCCCTCTCGCTAGGACACCGCTAATACCTTAGTGATGTTTCCCCCTTTCGTAGCACGCCTTAGGTGGATAGACATCCTTCGGGAGAGTATGTTAGTGGAGAATGGGGTAGCGGGTAGGGCTAGAGCCCCTGCCCACAAGGGGGTGTTGTCCAGTTCTGATTTGTCCGATGGATCGGGTATGAAATGTGGTAATATTAAGTTCGCATATCTTGATCCTTATGAATTTATTTTTGCAGGTTAGACAGAGACAATGCTTAGCTCACGATTCAAGCGTATGGCAACAGCCTCGGTCTGTCCCACTGGAGACCAACATGGAGCGACAGACAATGTAGAGACTTCGGAATCCACCACCGGAGGCACGTTGATCCCTTCGGGAATATCGTCAGCGGGGAATCCCCCGGTCCGCACCACCTGTGCAGGCACGCTGACTTTGCGCTACACAGGGGAGCCCTCAAGTGGCAAGGGACCCGCACCGCCGGTGAAAGGGGTGGTGGAGGAGGTGATAACGGTTAGAATCCGCTTTATGTGTTTGGCTAGTTTATACCGAATCTAGAATTGCTCCCCCATCAGTCCTAACGTAATGAGTATATTACTGCAGGGAGCCGTTCTAGTGGAAGGGTTCTTTCGAGCCCGAATCTTGAGGCAAACATCTACCTACCACCTGTCCCCTTGGGTAGAGGGAAGAGGATGGCCGAAGCTGAAGCACGAAGAAGCTGAAAAGGCTTAAGAAGACTAGGGAAGCTCTGGTCCTTGCCCCATGCAAAGGGATAATTTTGAAGGACCCTGTCTCGGGCCCTAAGACGAGCTCCGATTGGGAGATTGCCTTGGACCTACTAGACAGGGTTACGAAAGGGAAGAAAATAACGTCTTGTAGGAGCGCCTTTTTGGAGGACTTCCACTTATACGGGAAGCAGAACTCGGAAAATGTTCAGCCAGACATGTCCGCGAAGAAATGATTGTGGCCTTCCTCTATCTTGCAACAAGGGTAGGTTTCTTATTTCAGAAGGCCCGAAGACTTAGAATCTAAAATTTAAAATTACCTCTATGTGCAGATGTTGAGGAAGAGTTTCACGGTCGTGGTCACTGTCCACAAGAACAAAGGTGGCATGTCGATCTCCCAAGAAGTCCAAGATCAACTTACCTTGGCCAAAACACATGTTGAAATAAAACAAGGTGAGCTTGCTTCGATCTGGGAGGAGCGGGATAGGCTAAATGACGAGCTACCAAGAGCGGGGACGCAAGCCTCCCTTCTAGAAGCTCAAGTGTCTGAGCTAGATAGGAAGTGCAAGGCAACTCAGGCAGTAGCGGACTCCGTCAA
Organism: Utricularia reniformis; assembly: GCA_009725065.1. Classification (NCBI taxonomy): domain Eukaryota; kingdom Viridiplantae; phylum Streptophyta; class Magnoliopsida; order Lamiales; family Lentibulariaceae; genus Utricularia; species Utricularia reniformis. The sequence goes on along the minus strand of RWGZ01001694.1, from coordinate 465 downwards.
ATCCTGGAACGCGGAGTTGGATGCTAAGGTGCGGGAAAAAGATGAAGAGATGAGCCAAGTTCAAGCTCGGGCCTAGGAGAAAAGAAATAAACTAAACGAACTTCTCTTTTGGGCCCAGAAAGAAAAGGCAAGCTTGGATGAAGATCTCGCTCATGCCCATACCTTGGCAGAGAGTTCTATCCAAGAAGCTGTTCTGGGGTTCGCTCGGTCCCCGTTGTTATTTGCTCTGGATGAGAACATCCATGGGACTTATATTGCTAAGTATCTGAGTAATATGCGAGGCAGATTACGATGTAGTTCGGGCTTTCCCCTAATGATGAGAGGTGGAAGCTGATCGATCCTTTAGAGAAGGATAAGAACTTCAAGGTGATTCCTTCTTTAGAAGAGCCCGTTTTGGAGGATGATCCCCTTCTTCCCCCTATTGGAGGAGATGGAAAGGGCGGTCAATCAAAAGGTTGATGATCA
>RWGZ01001693.1:5509-30130 GCA_009725065.1 Utricularia reniformis | reverse complement strand
ATATTCAATCAGTTTACGAGCATAATCATCTAAAATTGACAACATTTACCCTACCTCTTTATGAACAACCTTCAGCGCGTAAGCTACTTCAAGACGAGGATCAAGCAACCTCTCCACCTTGCCATTTTCGAGCATTGGTTTCGCCTGATCACTCATGTTTCATTCACTCATTAGTACACAAAACCATGCATTTCATAAAAATTCTATATATATGGATATGTATCTTGAGTGTTAAACTCGTAAGTTTCAATGGATTAAAACTATGTTGAGATATAGCGTTCATAGTATAGAAATTCAAGATTCAATGCCCCGAAAGAGTGTCATAAGTAAAATTAGTTCATAAGAAAAGTAAATTACATTGAAAAATTTTAGGTCAAGTTAATTACTCATGATATCACTTCTCATATAAATTAGAATTTTTGTATTTCCACAACTGATGTGTGATATATTTCAGCATATAGAAGAATGAAGTTACCCAATGAACAATAAATTGTTCCCCTATCGGACGATTTCCGTCAAGTGCTTTACGTACGGTGATGAGTTCCAAAAGAACTACTCCATATCTGTAAACATCACCCCTCCAACTATCCTCACCAGTACATAAATATCTATATCTACCTCGCAAAATTAAACAATTTTACTAAAAAATATATAATCTGATTGGAATGGTATGTATCTCTAGGAATAGTGTATAGAAAACATACTCTGGAGGTTCATAACCCGACCACATGCGGATTTTGCTAGGGTGATAATAAAGAGGATCTCCCATTTCAGGAAGAACAGATTTTATTACAAAACCAAAATCCGTCACCTTAGCAGTATTGTAGTCATCAAAAAGTAGAATATTGCTAGACTTGATGCCATAATGAACCTTTTCGTTACGATGAATGTGTTGTAATCCTTTTGCGGTGTCAAGAGCAATTTTAACCCTTTGAGCCCATGTCAAAATGGGAACTGGATCTGCAAAATTTATCCCATTTCCTTCATTTTATATTCCAAGAAAAATACAATTCAAATCTTATAGGGAGAAAGGGGCACAAAAATAAAGATAAAATGAACTCACTATGAAGAATCTTGGAGAGGGATCCATGTTTAGCATACTCATAAACCAACAATTTTGATTTAACATGAACACAGTAGCCAATTAACTCAACCAGATTAGGATGCCGAAGACTGTAGGTGATTGAAACCTGAAAAAACACAGGCTCAAAAGCTTTATTAACTGAAGTGCAATGCTTAAGTAAGACAGACCTGTGAATTAAAATTGTGTTCTTCATCCCAGCAATATAATTTCTTAACAGCTACGACCTCTCCGGTTTTCAGGACTCCATGATATGTAGTTCCCGATGATCCCACATCAATAACATATGTTGCACTGAAATTTTTCGTAATCCTTTTAAGCTGTTTCCATGGAAATAATGACACCTCTAGTTGTTGTGCATTAGCCGTAGTTAGTTTCTCCTTTACTAACTCTTCTGGTTCTAAAATCTCATTTTTTCTTGCAGGTCTGCCTAGATTCCAAAGTGCATCAATTGACCAGAACCTTGATTTTGTCTTACTTGAGCGCTCTTGCAGCTCAAGAGCATACTCAAGTTGCAGCACCACTTGTGCCATTTTAGGTCGTTTTTTAGGTTCGTGATGCAAGCATCTTTCAACCATCTTCACAAATACCTTCAGGCTATCATCAGAGATTTCACTTCTCATAACTGGATCTACAATATCTATACTTTTCCCTTTTCGAATTTGTTCTCGAGCCCATAGGATCAAGCCTGGATCATCCTCTCCAATCCTATTATCAAGTACAGGTTTCCCAGTCAATATTTCTAGTAACACAACTCCAAAGGCGTATGTATCACTTTTCATGGTTAATCGACCAGTGAAAAAGTAATCTGGATCAATGTACCCCAATGTACCTTTGATCATGGTGCTAACATGAGTTTCTGACTTGTTTGAGGTAAAATATTTGGCTAGCCCAAAATCAGATACCTTAGCTATAAAGTCTTTGTCTAATAAGATATTTGAAGCCTTTATATCACGATGTATGAGAGAACGACCAGTGTGAAGATAATCTAATCCTCTACCAGATTGAATGCATATAACAAGTCGATCAATCCATGAAAGAAATGAACTAGAGTTTCTCCTAATGCTACCAAAAAGATGATCTGCAAGTGTTCCACGTTCCATATACTCATACACAAGAATCATTTCACCATTTTCATTGCAGTATCCAACAAGAGAAACTAGATTATCATGACGGAGCTCGGTTAGTGTTTGAATTTCAGTCATAAACTCACGTTCCCCTTGCTTAGAAGTTGATTCTAAACGCTTTATTGCTACAATTTGCTCCTCATTATCAATCAAACCTTTGTAAACTTTACCAAATCCACCCCTTCCAATTAAATGTTCATCACTGAAATCCCTTGTAGCAGATTTGATATCAGATAACAAAAACTCACGACAAAGCTTCCATGTCTTAATCTCCACATTATGATTACTGGTTTCCACTTCATTTTCACTCATATTTTTTATACCAGGAATTTGATGAGAAAAAATATATCAGCAATCAAACATGTAATTATGATTTGATGACCGGAGAGTTAATAAAATATGATTGCTATTGAAGTTACTGTTAATCTGAAGAGCAGCAAAGATATCGTGTAGTATTTGACGGTGCACTGTGTCCGTGGCTTGCGATTGTAAAGCGATTCAGATATGCATCCCGTCTGGCAAACTATTGTTCCGTATGGTAATGGAGGTGGAGGTGATTTGAGTATGCATATGCAAATAGAACAAGAAGGAGAATTATGATTAAGTCAACTTTTCTTACAATCCGTATTTAAAATTCGTGGGAAGACTTTGATATAACTATAATTGGTAGATTATGATTTAAATTTGATTGCAGTACGCAATCGTAAAAAACTATTGATATTCATTGATTTATTTAATATTAAAAATTGTATGAATTAAAACTCGATAATAGATATAAATAATAAAAGTCTACTATCATGATATCATCCTCGATATTTCATTACTCAATCTCTAATAGGTTGTTACTTGTTAGAATGATGATCCTAGAGTATGGGTAAAACAAATCTGATATATTTTTTTCAAAAATTTCATCTTGAATCCAATTAAATTATCAAAATCTCTTATAATGGATACAAATATAACTATAAACATGCATACAAATGGAAATTCATGATCACCATTTATCGACCGGACACTCTCAATTGCTACCTCAACACGCGCATAGCGTTCTACTAGGAAATTAGGGGTTCTTAGTATTATCCGGTACCGGGTATTTAGGTCATTTTCCGGGTTTTTTCGAGTCCGATCCTAAAAAACTAATTAAATATATTTTAAAAAAATTGGTACCATCCAGTATACCGATCCGATCAGTACAGAATTCCGGACCAGTATGAAAACATTGATTTATAAATAAAGAAACTTGATTTAACAATTATTATTTTGAATTAAGGCAATTTAGTTTTTTTGCACTAAAATTGATAATATATTAAATTTGAAAGACTTAATTTTATTTTTTTAATTGAGGGGCAAAAATTGATTTTGGAATAAATTTGAGAGACAAAAAATGAAATTTTTCCTTAAATTTTATATAATAAGAATCTAATTAGGGGTGGTAAAATAGTTTGTTTTGTGATTTAACTATCATAATTGTTTCCGTTAAATTGATTTCTTTGAGTTTTTCCTTAACTAAAACCGGATATCTAGTGTCTATTTTATTGATTCCAATTTTGCAGTTTCAATTCATCAATTTGTCGGTTTTTTAAATATAAGCCGTAACTCATTCGAGAATCAATTAAACATGTTGTATTGACCGAAGATGACTTGTTCGGTTGATGCCCAACATTTTCCCACCTCATATATTTTAAAAATCATATATTGCATGAACTCAATCAGTATCTTGGATTTTTATTGGTTATATCCGATTTATATAGAAATAATAAATAAAATAAATGTTTATAAATATTTACTTATAGATAATATACCATTTTTTAACTAATTCTCAATTTATATTATTTTTATTTCAAAAAAATAATAATAAAGTTCGACAAATTTATATTTCTTTTTCAACTAAATCAAATCATTTAGATTTGACCCGGTCAACTTAATATAAATACTGGCCAAAAACAGTAGTGCTGCAATTTCCGGTCTAAAATTAAAATTGTGATTTCACCTACCATATTGACGCCATTTTAGTTATTTTTAAATTTAACTGTAAAAGGGTAATATTATTTAAGAATACAATAAAAAGAGGCACTAAGCCGAAGATGATGGCATTGAATTAAAAAGAAAATAAATGAAATTATTAACTATAAAAAGAAGAAAAACTCATTATTATAAATATAAAAATGTTTGTTTTAAAAATTAATATATATGTACATTGAGAATATAGTTTCGAAATCAAGTATTTAATTCTACAAAAAATCAATCAAGTATTTAATTCTACAAAAAATCAAAATGTTTATAAAATATAATAAAAATAAAATGCATATTGTTATTTTTTCAAATGAGAATATGTAATTCATAATTCACACAAAACACGGCCTAAATTAATAACAATGACTAGGTATTTTATTTAGATCCAAACCCTATAAATAGAAGGTCACGTGAACACAATTATAGGCGTAACATAATGTTTCAAAATGAGTTTGCGATCAAGTTTATTTGTCAAATGATTTTTCTTAGTTTTGAGTTTCCACGCTAAATCTTATGTCTTCATTTACCTTTGATGCCTATTGTATTAATTGAATTCTTCTAAATAGGGAATTTCCACAACTATATGAACCCTATTCGAANATATAGTTTCGAAATCAAGTATGTAATTCTACAAAAAATCAAAATGTTTATAAATTATAATAAAAATAAAATGCATATTGTTCTTTTCTCAAACAAGAATATGTTATTCGTAATTCACACAAAACACGACCTAAAATTAACAACAAAGACTATGTATTTTATTTAGATCTGAACCCTATAAATAGAAGGTCACATGAGTACAATTGTAAGCGTAACATAATGTTTCAAAGTGAGTTTGCAATCGAGTTTATTAGTCAAATGATTTTTCTTGGTTTTGAGTTTCTACGTTAAATATTATGTCTTCTATTTTTCTTCATTAACATTTAATGCTAATTGTATTAATTGAATTCTTCTAAATAAGGAATTTCCACAATTATATGAATCCTATTTGAACAACAAAATGAGCTAAATAAAAATTCAACAAACTCAAACGTTCTTTTGATATTATTTCTATACGAATACGAACTTGAAACGAACGGATCCAAATACAAATGAACATAATACAAACACCAAGACCAAAAAATGAACATTAACACTTTCTAACATTTTGAATGCTTAGGACAAAGTGTTCGATAAAGACTGAAGAGCTTCGACAACCAATCCAATTTCTGGCCTATTTTCAGGATCATATTCCAAACAACTCTTTGCAATTAAAGCCATCTGCATATTCAATCAGTTTATGAGCAGAATCATCTAAAATTAACAACATTTACTCTTACATTCTCATGAACAAGTTTCAGCTTGTAAGCTCCATCAAGACGAGGATCAAGCAACCTCTCCACCTTGCCCTCTTCGAGCATTGGTTTTGCCTGATATTTACTCATTACTTCATAAAACCATATATTTCAACAAAATTGTTTATGTATCTAGACCAAGTTTCAATGGATTAATATAGAAATTCATGATTTAATTGGTCGGAAGAGTAGCTTATAGAAATTCATGATTTAATGGTTGGAAGAGTATCGATATAGCTTAATCCATAAAAAAAGTGAAACACATTAAAAAATTTTGGACCAAACCAATTATTAATGATATTACTTCTCTTATAAACTAGAATATTTCTGTTTCCACAATCGATGTGGAATAGTATTTCAACATAACTCATTGCATAATAGAAATAAATCACATTGAAAATACTTGAATCAAATCGATTACTCATGATATCACTTCATTATAAACTAGAATATTTATATTTTCATATCCGATGTGGGACAATATTTTAGTTGATTAAAAACCGGGTTGAGAAATAGAGTTCATAGAAGAATGAAGTTACCCAATAAACAAGAATATGTTCCTGTATCGAACGATTTTCGTCAAGTGCTTTACGGTCGGTGATGAGTTCCAAAAGAACTACTCCAAAGCTGTAAACATCACCCCTCCAACCAGTACATGAATATCTACATCGTAAAATGAAACAATTTTACCACCAAATATATAATCTGATTGGAATGGTATCTCTAGGAATAATGTATAGAAAACATACTCTGGAGGTTCATAACCCGACAATATGGGCATTTGTCTAGGGTGATAATAAAGAGGATCTCCCACTTTAGGAAGAGCAAATTTTATTACAAAACCAAAATCAGTCACCTTAGCAGCATTGTAGTCATCAAAAAATAGAATATTGTTGGACTTTATTCCATGATGAACCTTTTCGTTACGATGAATGTGTTGTAATCCTTTTGCGGTGTCAAGAGCAATTTTAACCCTTTGAGCCCATGTCAAAATGGGAACTGGATATGGTAACTTTATCCCATTTCCTTCATTTCATATCACATGTTTCCAAGAGAAATAGTATCACGATCAACAACTCAAATCTTATAGGGAGAAAGGGGTACAAAAATATAGATATAATGAACTCACTATGAAGAATGTCAGAGAGGGATCCATGTTTAGCATACTCATAAACCAACAATTTTGAGTTATCATGAACACAATAGCCAATTAGCTCAACCAGATTTGGATGCCGAAGACCGTAGGCGATTGAAACCTGAAAAAACACAGTATCAAAAGCTTTACTAACTTAATTGCAATGCTTAACTTAAGGAAAAACCTGTGAATTAAAATCGTGTTCTTGATACTAGCAATATAATTTCTTAACAGCTACGACCTCTTCGATTTTCAAAACTCCACGATATGTAATTCCCGATGATCCCACATCAATAATAGATGTTTCACAGAAATTTTCCGTAATCTTTCTAGGCATATACCATGAATGTAATGCCACCTCTAATTGTTGCGCATTAGCAGTTGTTAGTTTCTCCTTTTCTAACTCTTCTGGTTTTAAATTCTCATTTTTTCTTGCTGGCTTACTTGACCAGAACCTTGATTTTGGCTTACTTGAGCGCTCTTCCAGCTCAAGAGCATTCTCAAGTTGCAGTACAACTTGGGCCATTTTAAGTTGTTTTTCTGGTTTGTGATGCAAGCATATTTCAACAATCTTCAGAAATACCTTCAGGCTATCATCAGAGATTTCACTTCTCATAACTGGATCTGCAATATCTATGCTTTTCCCTTTTCGTATTTGTTCTCGAGCCCATAGGATCAAGCTTTGGTCATCCTCTCCAATCCTATTATCAAGTACAGGTTTCCCAGTCAATATTTCTAGTAACACAACTCCAAAGGCGTATGTATCACTTTTCATGGTTAATCGACCAGTGAAAAAGTAATCTGGATCAATGTACCCCAATGTACCTTTGATCATGGTGCTAACATGAGTTTCTGACTTGTTTGAGGTAAAATATTTGGCTAGCCCAAAATCAGATACCTTAGCTGTAAAGTCTTTGTCTAGTAAGATATTTGAAGCCTTTATATCACGATGTATTAGAGAACGGCCAGTGTGAAGATAATCTAATCCTCTACCAGCTTGAATGCATATAACAAGTCGATCAATCAATGAAAGAAATGAACTAGAGTTTCTCCTTATGTTACCAAAAAGATAATCTGCAAGTGTTCCACATTCCATATACTCATATACAAGAATCATTTCACCATTTTCATTGCAGTATCCAACAAGAGAAACCAGATTATCATGACGGAGCTCCGTTAGTGTTTGAATTTCAGTCATAAACTCATGCTCTCCTTGCTTGGAAGTTGAGTCTAGCCGCTTTATTGCCACAATCTGCTCCCAATTAGCAATCAAACCCTTGTAAACTTTACCAAACCCACCCCTTCCAATTAAATGTTCATCACTGAAATCAGCAGTGGCAGTTTTGATATCAGCTAACAAAAACTGTCTACAAATCCACCCAGACTTAATCTTCACTGTTGCAGAACTAGTTTTCCCAATTGAGGAGTCATTTTCATCCATATTTCTGTTACCATAAACTTGATCTTTCAANCCTTGAAGCAGCAAAGCAGTAAACAAAGGCACACAACAGGCAACAAGAAGATCAAGATCAGAGTTCATATCAAAATATGTAATCTGTTCTGATTCTTGTAACAGCAAAACAGAATATAGTGGATTGGATCGAGATATCGATCCCGAGGTTTTTTCTCCGGGTTTACTCCGGTTTTCCTCGTAAAAGAAGCAGTGTTCATAACAAGCAAAATACGACGAATTATAGAAATCAAGGAGCACTTATCTGTTGGCTCTCAAATCTGTGAATAAAAGAATCAGAGATTCTCTTCAGCGAGGGTTTTATCCTCCAACACTATGTCCATGTAAAGGTATTTGGTTGTGGCTATGTCAGATATTGTTTTACATGATTTGGTCACTGGTTGTAATTTGATTTGGTTTACAGGAAGCTTTAACATCTTGGAAGAAGTAATATGAATGGAGGTGTCTTCCTCTTTCATCTCCTACTTCTTCATTGCTTATGAGATTTATGTCATGTTTCTGTGATTTATCATTTAGTTATATCCTAAATCCTTCTTTTAACACCCACTGCCACTGCCACAGTATATATATTGGGTGATTCAACTTGCGTTCCACGAAGGCTTCCTTCCCGAAATTGGAAATAAACTGCACATACATTATCTTGGTATCTCTCATTTTCTCTTAGCTACTTAGTCATGTTATAATTAAAATTTCAACACCAAAATTCTTCCTTTAGTAAATTGCAGTGCTGCTTAGATTTGGTTTTTAATAACTTTTTCAAGGGCCAGAAAAAGAGCTTCTTCAAGGGCCAGAAAAAGAGCTTCTTCAACTTGCTGTGTTTGGAGAACTCCTACCACTTTTTCCTGGAGTGCAGCTAAATATTGACATTGTTGGACCTCCAATTCCATATCACATGTAACTTCATGCAACTTCTTCTTTAATGCACTTTTATTTTCAGTAATGTTTGTGTAACGTTGGCGATCTATTTTATAAAGGTATGGTGAACAAATTTGTCTTCATTCGTATGCTCACTGCAACGATAAATCATGCCATTGTAAAAGTGTTGCTGAAAATAGTAGACGAAGCATAGAAGGTTCGAAACCAGGTGTGGTTAGTTTACGTCTCTATTATCATGATTGTTACACAGAATTATCAAAGGTCAGACCCAATTTTAAGATGCAATTTAGTCATTTCTCGAGTTTTTCCCCTTGCTGATTTATCAGAATTCAGGTTTCAGTTCCTAATATTATTGTATCCCCGAATGCTGGTGTCGCTGCCTATACGAGCTGGCTACAATCCATTGTGAGTCTCATAGCCCCAACCAAGTGATTAGTCTATTTACCTTGTAAATGGAAGTTACATGTGTTGGATGATGCTGTGATGACCCATCAAGCTCTTATCCATCCAGGACAAATTGAAGACCTGATTCTCGATCCGGATGAAATATGCAGGGGCTGTTGCACCACCTGTTTCTATGCTACCTGCTCCTGTGATGAAGAAAGAGCATCTGCTCCTTAAGCTGGAAATGGAAACCTGTCTGACCTTGCCATACTCATGCTATCTTTCCTGCTCATTCCTGTTTTATGATGCACTTATCTTATCTGTTTTAAGTATATGTGAGTTGGGTTCACATAACATTTAAAGTCTTGTTCTGTGACTTTATTTTCGGATGAAAATTGTGACTTCTTTTGAGCTCTGTTTTTCTCCCAAGTTCACACTTCTATTGATCATCAAAACCTGCTGTTTTATCTAATGGTTTGTTCTTGCTTGCTGCTGATATGCTGAAAAAGGCTATGCATTGAATACACAAGTTTTACACAAACCATACACCATACCCATAAAACAACAACATAATCATAAAGACACAACTACAACATATCTCGAGTTCCACCATTAAGCTTAAGAACCTCCACTGCTCTTGCTCCAAGTTCATCAGTATACAGAGACTCTGCTGCTGCTGCTCAAACTCCATCATGGTATCGGAGCCTGTTTTCCTTCGCATTCAGTAATCATCCTTTGAATCATCCTCCATTCAAACCTTGCTGCGCACAATCCATACAAATCATGACCTCAAATCATTCCGCATCCTCTTCCTCTTCCTCAGTTCCTCTCCTCACATCCAGGAACTACCATTATTGGGCTATACGTATGAAACAGTCGCTAATGGCACAAGATTTATGGGGTGCAGTCGAAACAAAACAACTCACAGAGCCTGCAGCTGATGCCCCTGAAAGAGCTGCATTTGTTGAAGCCATCCTACGTCAACATAGAGCACTGGACACGATATGCAGTGCAATCTCAGAGGACATATACATGGCTTTGGTAGACTGCACATCTCCAGCAGAGGCGTGGGAAAAACTGAAACTCACCTATGGTGGAAATGAACATGCTCATGTAGAAGGAAGAGCCTTATGGAGACAGTTCGACAACCTCAGAATGGAAGCCTCAGAAACAATACAAGAGTTTTCAGAAAAACTTGCAAAAGTCACCAACAAACTCAAGGTATGTGGTGAGAAAGTGACAGAAAAACGATTGGTGAACAAGATCCTCTCTAGCATACCAGAAAGATTTGACTCCCACATTGTATCTGTTGAATACTCTAAAGAATTTCAAGATATCACTCCTCAAGCACTCATAAACATGTTAATGAGCGCTGAAACGAAGCTAAATTCAAGGATACTCGAAGGTCGAGAGCTAGCCTTCAGAACACACATGAAGAGCTCATATCAAAATCCTGGAAACAATGTTGAGTTCAAGGAGAGAGCGGGACCTTACCCTCCGTGTGATTACTGTAAACAGAAGAACCATAAGCCCACAGCCTGCTGGTGGCATCCATCGAACTTGTGCACTCACTGCCATCAACTAGGCCACATAGAGAAAGTATGCCTTATCAAGAAATCACAGCAGCAGACTCTTCCAGCCACAACGAATCTAGCCACTGAACTGGAGACTGAGTTAGAAAATCTTCACCTCATGCTAATGACAAAAACAGACTCGTATTGCTCAAACAAAAATGTATGGTTATTGGATAGTGGATGCACAAACCACATGTCAAATGATGCCTCTGCATTCAGCCGACTCGAAGCTTGCACCAAATGGATCGAAGTAGCAAATGGTCAAGTTACAACATCACATCATGTTGGTGATGTTGAAATTTATGTGAAGGGAGGAAAAGTGACGATCAAAAATGTCTTTCTGGTTAAAGAATGCCCAACATGTGTGTTTTTGTATATTCTACTCAAATGTGAGATAGGAAATAATCAAGAGCATCGATGTCCTGCTGTGTTTTCCGATTACTGTGAGGAAGCTTGTCATCTCGCCGTTGGTTGCATGAGTTCGATCGGTATATGTCCGATAATTCAAGTGTGTGAGATTACTCATTGATTCTAGTCTACTAAATTTTCTTACCGTGGATTAGAATCATGATTTATGTGTTTTCTTCTTGCATTACAGGTTCAGGTGAATCCATTCAGACAACCTCTCCGTGTAGACGAAAACACTCTTGATCTACCTTGCTTTCTCTTTGGAATATGATGTTCATAACTTTAAATCCATGGCTTGGAGTAAAATAAACTATTGCATTGGTATTTGGTCACATCCTCGATATCTTCACATAATTCAAATGATCAAACATGATTGGCATATCGAACTTCACATAGTTGGCTCACTCTCAGGGATTCTTGTAGTAGCAGCAGAATTACATCCATATTTGGAGAGAACGCCTGTAAGCATTGCTTTTTCTCTTGTCTTCAATCTGAAAGAGAGACAAAGTGTTTGATGACATAACATTCTGGATAAGCTAGTTAAGGTTTATGTTTGTTTACCTATTGGCTGCTCCTAAGATGTTCTTAGTACGAGCAATCTTGTCTTTCCATCTTTTCGATGTTGCTTTTTCTCAGTTTGTCGATTCGCTTCCTGTTCGGTCGATGAATCATATGATGAACTGTTTATATCCCCTCAAGGGGCTGGTTAGTGGTTATACATTTGGACAGGACATAGCAGCTCAGTTCAATCATAATAATGGACTCACTCTAATTTTTAGAGCTCATCAGCTAGTCATGGAGGGCTACAACTGGTGTCAGGTTAGTTTATATCCTTCTTTCCATCTTATGTATCATCCCAAATACTGATTTTGATACGAGTCTTCTAAACATGGTAGGACAAGAATGTCGTGACAGTATTTAGTGCTCCGAATTACTGTTATCGATGCAGCAACATGGCTGCAATACTTGAAATCGGAGAAAATATGGATCATAATTTCCTCCAGTTTGATCCGGCTCCTCGGCAGTTCGAGCCTAATACGTAAAACCCCAGATTATTTTTTGTGAGTCTTAGTGTAGGAAGCAGCAAATGAGTGCAGCATTTAAAAGAAAGAGTAATGTTATTTGAGTTGAAGTTAATTGCTACTCTATCATTCTCATCATTCTTTATTAAAAAAGAATATCTTGGACCCATTCCTTGGGGATTTAATTACAGTGTCAACGATGATGTTGCAATCCAGTCTCGTGAAATTGATTCATGCCAAACTCTACACAATAATTTAATATATTGATTGATATTTTATTTAATCAATATTACATTGGATTTTTAAGTACGAAAAATTGATGATTAATTTAAATATAATAAAAAAACCTAATACTGAATTATATCATATAATAAATTGAATATTATATTCGATAAATTATACATTACTGTATTTTTTTAAAGAATTCAAATGGAAATTACAATAAAAATTTAATATCTAATCAATTTTCAAAAATTAGATATAGGTGAAATGAATATTTAGGGATGTAAATCGTGCGGGTTAGTACAAAACCAAATCTAACCTACCAAATATTAATTACAACCAAAACACCATTTTTATTACAAGGAATTTTTAAAACCAAGTGAAAGTGGAATAACATAAATGATATCATAAATATCTAAATTTCTGAAAAATTTAGATTATTGCAAAATCTAAATTTTGGTGAAATCTAATTTATGAGAAGGTGGACTATGAATATGGATTTTTAATATATAATTACTAATTACGATGATGATTAATCATATTGTAAATTGACGTGAATCGTTATAGTGCTTATATATATAGAGATAATGTCTATTGTGTATTGAAATATTTTTTTCTTGTTCCTCAATTNATTGATCACAGACCTCGAAAATACAAGAGCTTATTCAGGGTATTGAACTCTTGCAACATGATTACCATCAAAGAACCAACCAACCTGGAAATTGCTCTAGCTGACCCTGGATGGAAGAGTGCAATGCAAGAGGAATTAGACATGATCGAAAAACACAAGACCTGGTCGTTGGTAGGACAGCCCCAAAAAATAAAAGTGATTGGAGTCAAATGGATCTTCCGGACAAAATTGAACGCGGACGGCAGCTTAAATAAACTCAAGGCGAGATTGGTAGTGAAAGGTTTTGCACAACTTCAAGGTATTGATTACCTTGAAACATTCGCTCCTGTTGCTAGTCTCGATACCATCAAGCTTCTCTTAAACTTAGCAGCATGCAGCAACTGGCAAGTGCATCACCTAGATGTTAAGTCGGCTTTCCTCAACGGACCGCTGCAAGAAAGAATTTTTATTGAACAGCCCCCTGGTTTCCTTAAGGAAGGACATGAACATGATGTCTATATGCTGCATAAGGCCTTGTATGGTCTCAAACAAGCACCCCGTGCTTGGTATTCGCAAATCGACAGCCAATTTCAAAGGCTAGGCTTTGAACGAAGTGAAAATGAACCAACTGTGTACTTTCTCAAAAGTGAAGCTGGAATTTCCGTTATCATATCACTATATGTGGATGACATCCTAATCACAGGGGGAGATGATGCACGAGTGACTGAATTAAAGTTAAACCTGATGAAAACCTTCGAAATGACAGACTTGGGACTAATGAGCTACTTTTTGGGATTAGAAATACATCAAGTTTCAGATCATATCAGTATTTCGCAATCAAAATATACTGCTGACTTATGTAACAGGTTTGGAGCTGACAATGGAAAATCATCACCCATTCCCTTAAGTCCAGACAGCAAACCAGGGAGAAATGATGAATCGGAACTCGCGGATGTATTCCTCTATCGAAGTCTAGTGGGCAGTTTATTGTATCTAGCTGCTACAAGGGTAGATATCATGTTCTCTGTAAGTTATCTCTCATGTTTCATGTCAGAGCCTCACGAAAACCATCTCCATGCTGCCAAGAAGATTCTGAAATATGTTGTGGGCACTAAATCTTATGGAATCAGATTTGAAAAGAATTGCCCTGTGGAGTTGCATGGTTTTGTAGATAGCGACTTTGCAGCAGACAAATATGATAGCAAAAGCACTACTGGATATCTATTTTCTATCGGATCAGCTTGCTTTGCATGGAACTCGAAGAAACAAGAAGTGGTAGCACAATCAACCGCCGAAGCCGAATACATCGCGGGAGCGGCAGCAGCGAATCATGCTATGTGGCTTTGGAAACTACTTGAAGATCTTGGCATAAAGCTCACAATTCCTATTACGCTCTGGATAGACAATCGGTCCGCATTAGCTATGGCTGAAAATCCAGTCAGTTTCGGAAGAACAAAGCACATTCGTGTGAAATTTCATGCATTTCGAAATTATGTAAAAGATGGAATCATTCAAGTGAAGTACATAAGAACTGATGATCAACTTGCAGATATTCTCACTAAACCGCTGCATCCCAAACAATTCAAGTATTTACGAGGATTATGCGGAATTAAATCTGTTGAAACAGATGAGTCTCCACAGCAAGAGGGAATGTTGGATGATGTTGTGATGACCCATCAAGCTCTTATCCATCCAGGACAAATTGAAGACCTGATTCTCGATCCGGATGAAATATGCAAAGGCTGATGCACCACCTGTTTCTATGTTACCTGCTCCAGTGCTAGAAAAAGAGTATATGTCTCTTAAGCTGGAAATGGAAACCGTCTGACCTTGCCATATTCATGCTATCTTCTCTGTTTCATTCCTGTTTTATGATGCACTTATTTTATCTGTTTTAAGCATATGTGAGTTGGGTTCACATAACATTTAAGCTTTGTTCTGTGACTTTGTTTCGTATGGAAATCGTGACTTCTTTTGAGCATTGTTTTTCTACCCAAGTTCATTCTTCTATTGATCACCAAAACCTGCTGTTTTATTTAATGGTTTGTTCTTGCTCGCTGCTGATATGCTGAAAAAGGCTATGCATTGAATACNATATCGTAATTTCACATATGGACCGATATCCGACACTATAACTCAATACTGCTATATCGATCAATATAAAAATATATAATTCGATTAATAGAGTATGAACGATATATCAATTAGTACCCGGTATTTTACGTGTCGTTCGATATAATATTTTATTAATATTATTATAATTTAATTTAATTTATTATATATTTTTAATTAATATATATATAATATAAATTATTTGATTTAGTTTTATTAAAGTATATAAATGTAAGCTATTTAGCAAATATTTTATGAAAACAAACTATTTTGCAAAACCTTTATCAAAACAGATTATTTTGCAAATGAATCTTTAATATACGGCTATTTTGCAAATTCTCCCACATTAGTTAATGTGTATTTATATATTTTTTACTTTATTTGTAGGGAGTTATTCCAAATGGTAGTGTAGAGATTACAAGTGCTGAGAAATACCATTTGAATACACCTTTATGGGAAGTAGAAAGATTTCATCTACATTATATTTTATGGAATGTTAAGGAATTTCATTTAAATGAAAAGCGGAATGGTGTAGATATTTACAATATTCCAATTTTTCTTTTGAGGTGCCCAAGGATCAAGAAGGTGTATATTCATGTTAGTGAACACTCACCCTCTTTTCCTTTATACTGAGATAATAAACAATTATAATGCATTTTTGTTTAACAGCTTGAAGAAGTAATGGAGTTATCTGATACAATACTTAGTAGACGAATTTCATATAAAGTGATGAATCTACCAATGAAATTTGATCACTTGACGTTTGTGAAGATATCAGGGTTCAAATGTACGGCTCAATCCACATTTGTGATTCGTTTTTTCGTGAAATTCTCCACGAGATGTTTGAGACAAATTAGCGTGATAAAAGCTATAGGTGAGGAATTCTATATACCAAAAGATTTTTTGGGGTATGTTCGGTGTTATAATCACAATTGTTCAGGGGAACCTAATCCGAATGATTATTGATGCTGATGATATGTTGCTTTTAAATAACTATGTGTTTTTAGTGCATCTGAATAAAATCACATCAATTAAACTGTTCTTTCTTACAAATTAAAAGGATAGTATATAATATCTATAACTATTAGTATTAATATCAACGTACCAATGTATAAACATAAATGAAATAAAGATTATACAGGTTGATTTCTTAACCTAACCCGTATTCCATACTATGGGTTTAACCCATTTAAATTGGGAAATTTATTTGTAATTTGTTTAAATGGGAAATTGAAGATTGTTGAAAAAAATGTACAAAATTGTGATGAAATGAATTTTGAATAAAATTCCTTTGGTTGGTCTGTAGAAGTAGTAGCAATAATGAGTAAATCCCCGTGGGGAGGGTTATTTTCATAAATTACAATCGTAGCCGCCGCCCGCCACTCATGCCATAAAACCCAAGATTTTTAATGCACGTAAGAGTGTTCAGATTACTCAAAACATGCAAAAATAACTCAATTTAAAAAATATGTCTAAATAACACCTATCCAAATAAAATTGCAACTATAGCATTGATTTGTCATTATAATTTATTATATATTATAATTATATTTAATTATTATAGATATTTCTATTTTTATCACATTTATTATAACATTTGTAGAATAAAATAATAAATTTTATATTTATGTTAAAATATATAATATATATGTGTAAATTTTAATGAAATCTATACTACTCAATAATATAAAAATGTAATGTCATCTTGATAAAATGAATTATATAGGTTATAATAAAAAACAAATCTTTTAAATTTATATTTAAGTAGAATACGATTTATATTTTTCATTTATATCTAATTATAAAATTGAACTATTTTTATTGTTATGTAGAGATTAATTATCTACTAAATAATTATTTTTAAATGTAAGGTATATTTATTATAATAAGAAATATTAATGGCTCATCCATTTCCGATCGACCTTAGTTGGCAGTTGAAGTTGTCGACTAAGAGGTATACATGTCGATCGTGTTATTTCGTGAAGATGTATCAACTTATGACATTATGATCACCCAAAAACTTTATGTTAGGTGATTTATAGCATTCTCCACATTATAATACACTAATATATTAAAATACTTATAAACAATTTATTATATTAAAATTATTAATATAATAAAATATATAATGTGTAGTAACAATTTTATAAATTAAAATAAAGTAATATTAATCTATATAAAATCCAAAAACAAAAGGACAAAATCAATGCTATAATACTCTTATGGTCCCTTTTTAGGGGTACCAACAGTCATCCGATTCGTCAACAAACGAACTCGGCTTTTCATTTATTTTTTGTGGGAAAACAATCATGAAACTGTAAATAATAATGAGGCAAGACGATTTATAGTGGTAACCCCAGGAATTTGGGAAAAAATCACTTGGCTAAGAGCGAAATAAGCTCTTAGCCTGTTCACTAATCAAATGATCAATTACAGAATACAGCAAAGGCTTTAAGAAGATAACAGAGAATAAGAAAGCAATAAGAACTCCGGCATGGTAACAACATGTTCTTATGCATCCAAAAGGTCCTCATTTTTCTGTCGTTGTGCTATGTATTTATAGAGTTTATGACGTGTGTAATTCACGTTCTGTAACTGCCTTTGTAATTCACGCTTTGTTAGATGTTGCTGTCTCGCGATGTAAAACGAGGTCGGGACTGAGGCGTGGTCTGCGTGATCTGGCCCGAGGCGTGGTAAACGTGTGGAGGCCCGAAGTGTGGAACGCGTGGGTTTGTAACCATTTGGACTGAACCACTGAGCCAGCTGTCAGAAACTGTTTTATTTCGCCAAAGTTATCTTCAGTCTTATCGCGGAATATCGGACCATTTTATCTTAAGTATACTACTGGGCTGCACAAGTTCACCTCTATCATATGGATCGGCCCAATCGTTATTGGGCTTCATACGTTGCAGGATACCCGATCATAGAATTCTCATCAAATACGAATGTTTAGTCTGACAAGTGTTATTAAATTAATAATTTAAAAAATATTGTTAATTTTTAACTATTTTTAATATGCATGTACTGTAGATTTTTTCCCTCTAAAAATTGGTTGAGTAATAGTGTCAGACACACATCTTTGCAAACTTAGAGTACTTTTTTTATTATTATATTTATAACATTTGTCAAGATTTTAGTTTACAATAAACATTAAAATTAAATTTTAAAAATTAATTATTCAATAACAGAAAATAATATATTAAAAAAATATTTATTTTTAAAATTTCAATAATACTATACTCATTTTATAGATTTGAGAATTGATTCATATTTGTATTTTTATATTGGTCAAAAAATTTCATATCGGTCCGGAGCGTTATGAGCGTTACGATCGGTATTGAATTTTATTTTTAAAAAAATAATATATAATTAGTTTTTTAAGGTTTGATCGGAAAAAATTGGAAATCGACCATAATACCCGACATTACAAAAAACGATCAAATCCGTTATTTGACGTACCGGAATGTATAACGAAAGTATACCATTTAGTATGAAAAGATTTGTATTTTGTACATGTATAGAACGTAATTGTATTCGTAAATAAAATGAATATTACATCATAAACTTAATTTAATAGTTAATTATTATATTTAATTTTTCTGTTTATAAATAGTAAATCAATGTTATATATTACAAACTAAAATCGTGACAAATGTTATAAATACAATAATAAAATACGTACTATCAATTTGTAANTGGGGAGAACCACGGAGGAAGATAAATGTTCCAGGGATATTGGGTCGTCTTGATATAAACGCCCCACCGCCATGTGAAGTTGTGGTTTTGACTGGCTGGAGTGGTGGAAAGTTCGTTCATTTACTTTTATTAAATTTTAATTCTATGATAAAAGTTACAAAACTACTGCTGTTTGTAAATGTCAATTTACTTATTTTAGTGTAGTGTTAAATTAAATTTGGAATTAAATTGACCCATGTCTCTTCTAAAAACTTAAATATTATATTTATAATAATTATAATGACAATGACAATTTAATTAATATAATAAACAGAATCACCGTCCATGATTCTGTATGCGTGCTTCATCTACAACCAATCTCCTGCCATCTCTCATCATCCTCTGATCTTTCATTAGGGCTAATTCAAATGCTTCAGCTGAATCGTAGTCAATGAAGGCATATCTACAGTAATGAAACACAGTGTATTATTTTTATAAAAAACTTATTACAACTAATATAATCACACTTACCCCTTTGGAACCCCATCTATGCATGGAATTACAATTTTTAAATAAGGACCACAGTCTCTGAAATGATCAGCTAATTCTACCTTTATCTGAATACGTTTGATCAAAGAAATAAAAACTTCAAATGATCCGTTAATTCTTACTCCTATGCTGCCAAGTGTAATGTATACAAACAACACATAAGAGAGTTTGAATAAAAAAGTACCTGAGATTCGCTTTTCGTCCTATCGAACCCATGAACAAACACTCTCCAGAATTCCAACGCCATTTCAATGTTGAGCTTCGCCACAAAATTATCTCTACGCGGCTTTGGTGTTGGTGTCAACTGTCATACATATAGCCAGATTATTTCTGCTTTTAATCAAGACACCAAGAAGTGTATTTTAAAAGATTTATTCTAGTATTGGAAATAGAAAGTGAAGTAACGAATGGACTAGGGCGGTTATTGCAAGAGACAAGATGCTCGTTTCTAACAAGGCATGAAGTTCACCGACTCCAGCGTAAGTTTCAACAGTTGAAGGTAAAGGATTATGCTTCAATTCAAATTGTGTGATGTTTTTTACACTTTCAATTCCAAGTACCTATGTCCATGTAAAGGTATTCGGTTGTGGCTATGTCAGATATTGTTTTACATGATTTGGTCACTGGTTGTAATTTGATTTGGTTTACAGGAAGCTTTAACATCTTGGAAGAAGTAATATGAATGGAGGTGTCTTCCTCTTTCATCTCCTACTTCTTCATTGCTTATGAGATTTATGTCATGTTTCTGTGATTTATCATTTAGTTATATCCTAAATCCTTCTTTTAACACCCACTGCCACTGCCACAGTATATATATTGGGCGATTCAACTTGCGTTCCACGAAGGCTTCCTTCCCGAAATTGGAAATAAACTGCACATACATTATCTTGGTATCTCTCATTTTCTCTTAGCTACTTAGTCATGTTATAATTAAAATTTCAACACCAAAATTCTTCCTTTAGTAAATTGCAGTGCTGCTTAGATTTGGTTTTTAATAACTTTTTCAAGGGCCAGAAAAAGAGCTTCTTCAAGGGCCAGAAAAAGAGCTTCTTCAACTTGCTGTGTTTGGAGAACTCCTACCACTTTTTCCTGGAGTGCAGCTAAATATTGACATTGTTGGACCTCCAATTCCATATCACATGTAACTTCATGCAACTTCTTCTTTAATGCACTTTTATTTTCAGTAATGTTTGTGTAACGTTGGCGATCTATTTTATAAAGGTATGGTGAACAAATTTGTCTTCATTCGTATGCTCACTGCAACGATAAATCATGCCATTGTAAAAGTGTTGCTGAAAATAGTAGACGAAGCATAGAAGGTTCGAAACCAGGTGTGGTTAGTTTACGTCTCTATTATCATGATTGTTACACAGAATTATCAAAGGTCAGACCCAATTTTAAGATGCAATTTAGTCATTTCTCGAGTTTTTCCCCTTGCTGATTTATCAGAATTCAGGTTTCAGTTCCTAATATTATTGTATCCCCGAATGCTGGTGTCGCTGCCTATACGAGCTGGCTACAATCCATTGTGAGTCTCATAGCCCCAACCAAGTGATTAGTCTATTTACCTTGTAAATGGAAGTTACATGTGTTGGATGATGCTGTGATGACCCATCAAGCTCTTATCCATCCAGGACAAATTGAAGACCTGATTCTCGATCCGGATGAAATATGCAGGGGCTGTTGCACCACCTGTTTCTATGCTACCTGCTCCTGTGATGAAGAAAGAGCATCTGCTCCTTAAGCTGGAAATGGAAACCTGTCTGACCTTGCCATACTCATGCTATCTTTCCTGCTCATTCCTGTTTTATGATGCACTTATCTTATCTGTTTTAAGTATATGTGAGTTGGGTTCACATAACATTTAAANTCGGAGCTTGCTTTCCTTCGCACTCATTAATCATCCTCTAAATCATCCTCCATTCAAACCTTGCTGCGCACAATCCATACAAATCATGGCCTCAAATCATTCCGCATCCTCTTCCTCTTCCTCAGTTCCTCTCCTCACATCCAGGAACTACCATTATTGGGCTATACGTATGAAACAGTCGCTAATGGCACAAGATTAATGGAGTGCAGTCGAAACAAAACAACTCACAGAACCTGCAGCTGATGCCCCTGAAAGAGCTGCATTTGTTGAAGCCCTCCTACGTCAACATAGAGCACTGGACACGATATGTAGTGCAATCTCAGAGGACGTATACATGGCTTTGGTAGACTGCACATCTCCAGCAGAGGCGTGGGAAAAACTGAAACTCACCTATGGTGGAAATGAACATGCTCATGTAGAAGGAAGAGTCTTATGGAGACAGTTCGACAACCTCAGGATGGAAGCCTCAAAAACAATACAAGAGTTTTCAGAAAAACTTGCAAAAGTCACCAACAAACTCAAGGTATGTGGTGAAAAAGTGACAGAAAAACGATTGGTGAACAAGATCCTCTCGAGCATACCAGAAAGATTTGACTCCCACATTGTATCTATTGAATACTCTAAAGAATTTCAAGATATCACTCCTCAAGCACTCATAAACATGTTAATGAGCGCTGAAACGAAGCTAAATTCAAGGATACTCGAAGGTCGAGAGCTAGCCTTCAGAACACACATGAAGAGTTCATATCAAAATCCTGGAAACAATGCTGAGTTCAAGGAGAGAACGGGACCTTACCCTCCGTGCGATTACTGTAAACAGAAGAACCATAAGCCCACAGCCTGCTGGTGGCATCCATCGAACTTGTGCACTCACTGCCATCAACTAGGCCACATAGAGAAAGTATGCCTTATCAAGAAATCACAGCAGCAGACTCTTCCAGCCACAACGAATCTAGCCACTGAACTGGAGACTGAGTTAGAAAATCTTCACCTCATGCTAATGACAAAAACAGACTCGTATTGCTCAAACAAAAATGTATGGTTATTGGATAGTGGATGCACAAACCACATGTCAAATGATGCCTCTGCATTCAGCCGACTCGAAGCTTGCACCAAATGGATCGAAGTAGCAAATGGTCAAGTTACAACATCACATCATGTTGGTGATGTTGAAATTTATGTGAAGGGAGGAAAAGTGACGATCAAAAATGTCTTTCTGGTTAAAGAATGCCCAACATGTGTGTTTTTGTATATTCTACTCAAATGTGAGATAGGAAATAATCAAGAGCATCGATGTCCTGCTGTGTTTTCCGATTACTGTGAGGAAGCTTGTCATCTCGCCGTTGGTTGCATGAGTTCGATCGGTATATGTCCGATAATTCAAGTGTGTGAGATTACTCATTGATTCTAGTCTACTAAATTTTCTTACCGTGGATTAGAATCATGATTTATGTGTTTTCTTCTTGCATTACAGGTTCAGGTGAATCCATTCAGACAACCTCTCCGTGTAGACGAAAACACTCTTGATCTACCTTGCTTTCTCTTTGGAATATGATGTTCATAACTTTAAATCCATGGCTTGGAGTAAAATAAACTATTGCATTGGTATTTGGTCACATCCTCGATATCTTCACATAATTCAAATGATCAAACATGATTGGCATATCGAACTTCACATAGTTGGCTCACTCTCAGGGATTCTTGTAGTAGCAGCAGAATTACATCCATATTTGGAGAGAACGCCTGTAAGCATTGCTTTTTCTCTTGTCTTCAATCTGAAAGAGAGACAAAGTGTTTGATGACATAACATTCTGGATAAGCTAGTTAAGGTTTATGTTTGTTTACCTATTGGCTGCTCCTAAGATGTTCTTAGTACGAGCAATCTTGTCTTTCCATCTTTTCGATGTTGCTTTTTCTCAGTTTGTCGATTCGCTTCCTGTTCGGTCGATGAATCATATGATGAACTGTTTATATCCCCTCAAGGGGCTGGTTAGTGGTTATACATTTGGACAGGACATAGCAGCTCAGTTCAATCATAATAATGGACTCACTCTAATTTTTAGAGCTCATCAGCTAGTCATGGAGGGCTACAACTGGTGTCAGGTTAGTTTATATCCTTCTTTCCATCTTATGTATCATCCCAAATACTGATTTTGATACGAGTCTTCTAAACATGGTAGGACAAGAATGTCGTGACAGTATTTAGTGCTCCGAATTACTGTTATCGATGCAGCAACATGGCTGCAATACTTGAAATCGGAGAAAATATGGATCATAATTTCCTCCAGTTTGATCCGGCTCCTCGGCAGTTCGAGCCTAATACGTAAAACCCCAGATTATTTTTTGTGAGTCTTAGTGTAGGAAGCAGCAAATGAGTGCAGCATTTAAAAGAAAGAGTAATGTTATTTGAGTTGAAGTTAATTGCTACTCTATCATTCTCATCATTCTTTATTAAAAAAGAATATCTTGGACCCATTCCTTGGGGATTTAATTACAGTGTCAACGATGATGTTGCAATCCAGTCTCGTGAAATTGATTCATGCCAAACTCTACACAATAATTTAATATATTGATTGATATTTTATTTAATCAATATTACATTGGATTTTTAAGTACGAAAAATTGATGATTAATTTAAATATAATAAAAAAACCTAATACTGAATTATATCATATAATAAATTGAATATTATATTCGATAAATTATACATTACTGTATTTTTTTAAAGAATTCAAATGGAAATTACAATAAAAATTTAATATCTAATCAATTTTCAAAAATTAGATATAGGTGAAATGAATATTTAGGGATGTAAATCGTGCGGGTTAGTACAAAACCAAATCTAACCTACCAAATATTAATTACAACCAAAACACCATTTTTATTACAAGGAATTTTTAAAACCAAGTGAAAGTGGAATAACATAAATGATATCATAAATATCTAAATTTCTGAAAAATTTAGATTATTGCAAAATCTAAATTTTGGTGAAATCTAATTTATGAGAAGGTGGACTATGAATATGGATTTTTAATATATAATTACTAATTACGATGATGATTAATCATATTGTAAATTGACGTGAATCGTTATAGTGCTTATATATATAGAGATAATGTCTATTGTGTATTGAAATATTTTTTTCTTGTTCCTCAATT
>RWGZ01001692.1:0-39018 GCA_009725065.1 Utricularia reniformis | reverse complement strand
CTTAAGTATTTGTTTAATCCATATTAATTCACATCCAACAGCAGCAATGGCTCGATATTCAGCTTCAGCTGATGAGCGAGAAACTGTCTGTTGTTTCTTAGTCTTCTATGAAACTGGTGAGCCACCAAGAAAAACAAAATATCATGTAACAGATTTTCGTGTTAGAGGACAACTTGCCCAATCGGAATCACAATAACCATATAACTGAAGATCCGAATCTTTGGCAAGAAGCAAGCCTTGGCCAGGGGCACCCTTTAAATAGCGTACTACATGCAAAGCTGAATTCCAATGATCAATTTTCGGTTTTTGCATAAACTGGGCCAAAGTATGTACCGAGTAACTAAGTTCCGGTCGAGTAAATGTCAAGTATATTAGTCGTCCCACCAGTCGTCTATACTTTTCCGGGTCACAAAAATCCTTACTCGTTGATTTTGCCAATCCATGATGCTGCTCAAGAGGCGTAGATGCGGGCTTGCACCCTAGCAAACCTGTTTCCGAGATAATGTCTAGAGCATATTTGCGCTGATTCAAAAATAATCCCCCGGGGACGCGTGCAACTTCAACACCGAGAAAGTATTTAAGTAAGCCAAGATCCTTCATGTGAAAT
Source organism: Utricularia reniformis (assembly GCA_009725065.1). Taxonomy (NCBI): domain Eukaryota; kingdom Viridiplantae; phylum Streptophyta; class Magnoliopsida; order Lamiales; family Lentibulariaceae; genus Utricularia; species Utricularia reniformis. The sequence goes on along the minus strand of RWGZ01001692.1, from coordinate 38,411 downwards.
CGTCTGCTCAACTCTCTCTTGAATGATACCACCGCATCGTTGTTATTACCGGCTATCAAGATATCATCAACATAGACTAGAACTCGTAATTCGATGTCTCCTTTTGTCGAAGCGAACAATGAATAATCAGACAAAGATTGAGTAAAACCACACTCAGTCAAGTTTTCAGACAGCTTTGAGAACCAACATCGTGGTGCTTGTTTAAGTCCATACAAAGACTTCTTCAATTTACATACCTGATTGTTGCTCACCGAGAAACCTGGAGGAAGTCTCATGTAGACTTCTTCATTTAAGTCACCATGGAGGAAAGCATTATTAACGTCCATGTGATGAATTTCCTATCTTTTATGAGCGGCAACAGCAAGTAAAGTCCGTACAGTTGTCATTTTTGCGACTGGTGCAAAAGTTTCTTTATAATCAATGCCTTCTTTTTGCGTATTTCCCAAAATAACTAAGCGTGCCTTATAACGTTCGATTGATCCATCACTTTTCCGTTTGATTCTATAAACCCATTTGCAACCCAATGCACGTTTTCCGATAGGCAAAGTCTGTAAAGTCCAAGTCTGATTACGCTCAAGTGCATCAATTTCAGCTCGCATGGCTTCTCGCCATTTGGAATCCTTCACAGCATCAGAGTATCGCTTGGGTTCCTCGGTTTGCGAAGATACTGCGGCAACAAATGCTCTATGCTGTGGAGTGAAATGATCATATGATAAATATGCATCAATAGGATATAGACACGTACCTGAGGACTCAGTTTTGCAAGTTGGGCTCTCAAGATCGATGGGGTCAATATGTTTGGCTTCAATGTGTCCGCATATGAAGTCGGCTAATTTTGCCGGAGCTCTTTTTACACGCTTTCCCTTTCCAAGTTGTGTGTTTTCAATGATTTGTGGTGAACTCGTGGTAATAGGGTCTTGAGACACACTCCCGAAATTTTCATGTGAGGTTGAGATAACTTCTTGATGAGGCTCGCCTATTTGATATTCGTCTACAACGGTGGTATCATGGTTTGCAATCGGAATGGCTTCTGCCAAGGTATCTTCTACCTCTATCGGTGGACTTATTGATAAGAGTCTATTCTCGGAGATGTGGGATGGATTGAGATCATTTCGAAAATCAATCTCTCTAGTGGGTATGATCTCACAATTGTCGATTTCTTGGATCAAAGGTGTGGATTCTTGTAGTTTCGTATCGGAGAATGGGAACTCTTTCTCCAAAAATATGACATCTCGAGAGGTAAATATTTCTTGAGACTCAATGTCGTATAATTTCCACCCTTTTTGATTATATGGATATCCCAAAAATATGCAACGACGACTTCTTTCCGCGAATTTGTCACGTCCTCGCCGATGACGATAGGCGTAACATAGGCAACCGAAGACTCGTAAGTGAGTAAGGGATGCCGGTTTGCCAGTGAGTCGCTCAAATGGAGTTTGACCACCAAAGATAGCAGTGGGTGTTCGATTTATCAAATACCCGGCAGTGAGTACACATTCTCCCCAGAAACGTATCGGCAAATTACTTTGGAACCGGAGTGCACGAGCTACATTCAAAATATGTCTATGTTTCCTTTCCACACGCCCATTCTGCTGAGGAGTATAAACCATGGAGGTTTGATGACTTATTCCGGCCGAGAAAAGAAACGAGCGTAGGGCTATGAATTCCATACCATTGTCCGTCCGAAAACATTTTGGTGTTGCACCAAATTGGGTAGATGCCATTGTACAAAATTGATGAATTCGCTCAGAAACCTCGCGTTTTGAAGCCATGAGATAGATCCACACTACTCGAGAAAAATCATCTACCAATGTAAGAAAATAGTGGGCTCCGCAAGTAGAAGCGATGTTGTATGGACCCCATATGTCGGCATGAATTAGATCAAATGATTTCTTTGCATTGCTTGAACTTTCATAAAAAACATCTCTTGTTTGTTTAGCTCGAAAACAGATAGTACATCCATCAAAGCGACAATCAGTCAAACCATGCTTAGAAACTGAAGGAAATAATTTATTCAAAGCAAAAACAGAAGGATGTCCAAAACGAAAATGCCATAAATTACGATCATCTAATTTGACATCAACACGAAAAATCGAGGTATGATCCATTAACTTGAGACGATAGACCCCATCGACCTTCTCACCCAACCCAATCAGAGTCCTCGAGGTGCGGTCCTGCAGAATACACATATGGTCAGTGATGATCAACATATAAGAGGTTTGATGTAGCAATTGTGAGACAGACAACAAGTTGCAATTTAAGACTTCTTCTTTGCCAACCTATGATTCAACAAGATGATCATAGGTTTGATGATCAACATCAACATATTGCCAACGCCTTGCGATCCAATTTCTGCCAATCCGCATCCTCCATCTTTGCCGGCTTCTTTTTTTCCAATGCTTCCCCTAGATCATTCCGATAAAGGGTATTACGGATTTGCATTTTCCAATAGACAAAATCAGATCCGTCAAACATCCTTAGGCTTCCCTTATCGTCACCTATCGCCGATTGCACCACTACCACCCCACAGCCACCACCAATTGTTGGGGATTAAACACGTGTGCGAACAATCTCGATAGATTAAGTAGAACCCGAGATTTAAAGCAAAGAGAAAACAACGACACAAGAAATTAACGTGGAAACCCGGAAAGGGAAAAATCACGTGACCGGCGGAAACGGCCAAATTCACTATCACTTGAGAAGATTACAACACACACACACGAAGAGGAAAACTCGGAATACAAGAGTATTGAAGTGCATAACAATGAACCCTAAGACCCCTTTATATAGATGAGGTAGTTGAGATATTAAGGTAACAAACAAATATTCCTAATATTTGATCATATCTCCATATATGATTATCATTAATCAAATCATATATATGCGACCATATATACTAATTTGATATGATATTATTTCCTTCAATATCTCTTTCCATAACTGCCGATATCTTTGACTAATGAGCCCCACCATATCTCAGTTCGGTCCTCGACCGATTGCCTCCATTTCATATTTTCGGGTCACGTGCCATCGGTCCTCTACCGATTGCTTCGGTTCTCTTTGTTACATTTGGTATTGCGTACTTCGGTCCTCAACCGATCAGTACCAATACTGACCATCCCGTCTTCCATGTGTGCCCCGATCGACCACATTTCCGATCGTCATCCAAGTGTCACNTTTTGAAAACTACTAGATCGTAGTTGTCGATGTATGGTACTATAACGATGTCTCCGAAGAACTCGGCTTCCTTCTTTACTTGTATGTTTACTTCTTTTCTTGCATTCTATATAATGTGTTAGTTTCCGAGCATTTTCGTGTACTTTGACGCAATAAAAAGGGGAGGATGGTGTTTAAGATGCTCATAATTTGTATGATTTAACAAATTTGATTTTCGAAGTTTCTTAATTTTTGTAAATATAATGTTCAAAGTTTTTTGAACGCAAGAGTAGGTATCATTATTTTGAATTTTTGGCAAAGTATGGAGATCGAACTTTAATTTGACATCAGTAATGTTTGTATTTTGATCATTTTGGTAAAAATAATCCTCAATGTTTCATAGATTTGATAAATTCAATTTATGTGGCAAAACTAGTAATCAAATTTTGAGTATCAATTTTGTCATACACATAAGTTTTAAGAATTAGTTAGGCAAAAAATTCAAAATATGAGACTAGTGTTTTGCTTCAAAAAAATTTGAAAATTAAATTTGTCAGTTTAAGAAACTTTGTAATCAAATTTACCAAATTAGGACCTTAAATAACATCTCATTTGAGAAAATGGCGTGTTTGGGGACTAGGGAAATTGAATTAATGTTTTGAGATCAAACTTTAATTTGACATCTGAAATCCCCGTACATTTATCATTTTGGTAAAAATTATCACCAAAAATTCCAAAATTTGGCAAATTCGATCTTCATGTGACAAAACTGGTCTCTAAACTTTGAATCTCGATTGTTCCACACATATTAAATTTGGAAAAACTAGTTTGTTTTAAAAAATTTGAAAATTAGATTTATCAAATTAAGAAACTTTGAATCAAATTTGTCAAATACGAAAAATGTCATCCTCCAGTAGAGAAAATGAAATGTTTGAGAATCAAATTTACCAAAATAACGAAAATTTGAAGATCAAACAATTTCCTCGAAAATAAAAGAAAGTATGTAATAAAACTCACCAATGCAAGAAAGAATCGTGCAGTAACATTAGAAGACTTGATTAGATGATGCTGCATCCATGTCTTTCTCACAGCCATACGTTCACCAAAATGGCTTCCAGCTGAAATAATGCCTATAAAAAGCTCCACTTCCATTACAGCCACAGGAGCCTTCCATTTTTCAGACCAATCAAGTTGTCTTAAAGGATTCAAAATAGGGTGTAAAGATGGCAGTGAAGCGGAGACAACAGATTTAACGTTAATATCTCCGGTTATCGACAATCCCGTAGCCTCCTCGAGCCCAAATCCCTGGTTCAATATCTCAAAAACTTAAGCTTTTCATGAGAAGAAAACTTTTGAAACGAGTTTGCTTACTTACAGTGCGGTATGGAAATGAGGTGACGTGTTTCCCGTCAACGTTTATATGAAAACCTTCAAGCCCAGCTCTGAGAGTGAGTACAAATAGTTTGTCTTCTTCAAAAGGGTATCCCCAATTTACAGGCAGTTTTGTGGCCTTGGATTTCTCTGGCTTTTTATCATCGTCTTCAAGTGTCCAGTTTTCACATTTGACCATTTCATCAACTGCGTAAAGTTGAAGGAATTAGTCTGTGATTAACGACGGGAAAAGTTGCAGACGTACCGGTGTCCTCATCTGGTGTGGATTTGAAGCCTTCACAGCGTTGAGAGATTCCCCATTGCATTCTATAACAAGTGTTCATTTCAATTATAGGTTTACGACTCCAATCCCCTTTTAATCTTGGATTAAAGTGCAGAATTCTGGGTGGGTATTCTCCTTCTACAGTCTTCAACCCCTGTAATTCCATAATAAACTGTTGTTCTTCCTTCATCTGTGAAATCGGCTTCCCAATCACTGTTATATGGGACCCTAATATGAGCCCACAAGGTAAAACTACCAATCTCCCGTTCTTTGAAAATTCATCTTCCGACACAGATATTGAAAGTGGGCACACCTCAGAATCAGAGTCTGAGAAATTGAACGTATTATTAGTTTCGTTATCGAGCAGTTCAATGTCTTCTTCCCAGAGCTTTCTCCCTAGACGAATAGCCTCTCTCGCGGAGTTTAAAATCCCATTTTCAGTGCTTGAATCTGAAATGGTCGCAGAAAGATTCAATTTTGAAAGGTAAGATTTGATTTGTGTCTGATATGGAACATCAAGAAGACGACGAGGGTTATCGTTGTCTTCTACAGAATGGTTCGAGTAAAAAATTCCACTGTTAACATTGTCAACGAATCCTTGCTCGGGTAATAAACCATGCCCGATTTTGAAGATAACAGGAGCTTCAAAAACCATCAAAATGACGTACAATACAAACACCAGAATCAGCCATTGTGTTGGCCTCTGGCGATTGAAGCCGAACAACGATTCTGTACTTACCCTCTTCATCTTCCAACCCAATGACGAAAGACTAACAAAAGTACATAAAGAAAGTGATTAAATAGAAGCTGGAGAAAACTCGACTGTCATGTCACCGCCGTGGTACAGAGATTCGGCGAAGTCTAGATACAGGGATGTCAATACCGTAATGTTAAGTCAATGCGAGGATGACAATAATATTATTACAGTACTGTGCTAATTCATTGGTTAATGCCAAGTCAATGCTAGCCTAGAATTACAGTATTTCGCTGTACAATTGCTAATAATGCTTACCTTAAGTCTTGACTAACTATTGTTGTGAATCTGTGACTTTTATCACTTAGCTTTGCATTCGTTCACCCAATCTCAATCTAATCTCGTGTATGAAAATGGGGTGCTCTTTAGTTTAAGCTATTTACACGCACAAAACAAAGCTGTATTTGAATTGTTTCTCATCATGCAAATGCTGCTCAATCATCTCTTGGACATCATACTTTTGTTGCTTCCTTTGAAGAAATCGCCTTCATTAAAAGGGTGTTTCGTCTTTAAACCAGGAAGTTCTTCTGTCGCATTAATGGTGAAGAGCGGGGCCAATACAGAAATTTGGACAAGCTTCTCAAAGAGATCAGGTTAAGTTGAGAATACGATTCTGTGTTTTTCTTGTTTGATTTTACATGAACGTGGAATTTGGTGTTTGTGTTGAGCAGGGCAGAGAAGAAGTGGGAATTTAAGAACGGGGAAGAATGATAATAAGAAGCAGGATCCATGGCACAAGAGCTTTACACCTCAGGAAGAAGAGCTTGTGATCCAGCTTCATTCAGCCATAGGAAGCAGGTAATGAGAGCTTTTGAATAAGCATTAACCCTCGATAATGTTCTTCGTTGATTCTGAACTTTTGCCAAAGATGGCTTATAATTGCACAGCAACTTCCGGGGAAAACTGAGACCGATGTGAAAACTCTATGGAACAGCAAACTACGAAAGAAGCTCTCCGCCATGGGAATCGACCCTGTAACTCACAAGCCCTTCTCTCAGATACTCGCGGACTACGGTAACATCGGCGCCTTCCCAAGACCTCGTCCTCCCGTTGTCGCCGCCGCAGCAGAAAGTACTGAACTGTACTCACAACTCCAGGCAATAACTTTGGTTACGAAGCAGATGCCAGAATCGCAGCATTTAGTTGAGGAATGGGATTGTAAAGAGATATCATCAAGCTTCAAATGGACGGACTTTCTGGTGGACGGGGAGGCGGAGATCGCCGGAGGAGAGGAGGAGGATACGGCGGCGATGGATGACGACAAGAATAGGGGGATTTTATTGGATTTTGGGTATGAATTTGAAGGTTGTTCTTCTTCAAATGATTCATCTTTCGTAGACGCCATGATTGAAAGAAGCAAAGACCAAATATTTCCACAGTTCCCTTTAATTGACGATGAACAATTTCATTACTGAATTCAAATCTTCATTACATTTACATATAAAGAACCAATTTTTTCTGTTGTTAAAAAATACCAAATCGCCACCTATAAAATTCATGAATAGAGGGAAGGTGTAGAAAATGGCGGCGTTTTCGTTGTACAGAGGCGATCTACACAAGGTTCCTGATGTTCCCCGGCGATGGCGGCTGCCGGATCACAGAATCCCACTCAAAGACTTAAAGATTCTACTTCGCCGCCGCGCTAATGCATTATCCTACCTCCGCTCTTCGGCCACCGCGTCAAACCCTAGGGATCCTTCTATCGCTGGCGATAATTCCGATGGGTGTCCGCGAATAATTTAATGATTTTGGAACCCGCGTTGAGTATCCCTGTCCGCAACCTGAATCGCAATCAAATGGGGATTTGAAGGACGTTAGAACGACAGGCGAGAGAGAGGGAAGATGAAGATCAAAAATTGGTAAATAGGGAAGATTCAGCGATAAAATTGGTTCAGAAAGATGATCATTTCGATGCTAAAAAGAACGAAATTTCAGAGAATTCGATGGTGCAGGTAGTGTGACTCTTACGTTTCTGGTTTTTGCTTGTTTTATCATGTTCTTGAGCATGCTAAATCGGTGATTGGAAGAGTTAGTTCGCTTATCTTTGTAGATCATTAGTTGGAGACTTAACATCATGATAATGTTAAGTCTCACATCTTCTTCTTCTCCAGCTAACAAGTTATGATCCAATGCACGAGAGATGAATATTTGTGCAGAATGAAGTTGATACCAGAAACAGCAATGATATCTCAAAGGCTTTGAGTTATGACATGTGTCAAATACCCAACAAAAAAGCAGGTTTATGTCATCTTCATAATGTTGCATCTAATCCCCTGTGCACATGGGGTTTAGCTTCCTCTAGCATAGCTTGTTAAGGCAAAGATAAGGAAACACTTTCTTTTATTACATCAACTGTTTTTTTATTACATGTATCAACTGCTAAAGATTACGTCTTTGGATGATTAGGTTTGGAATTTGGATCGAAAGAAAGCTTCTTTCTTTACAATGTGACTCTCTTTAAGGATGGTATCAGAGAAACGGAAAAATATATTCTTGCGCAGGCGGCGCATTTTAAGTCTCCGTTGGGGTAGATTTGCGAATATTAGCTTGCACTGTGCTTTCACTCTCTTCTTTATATTCACGCATTGACTCTCTCCCATTTAACTCGCACTCTGTGTTTCGTTCTCCCAATCAATTCTGTATCTTGTGCTCTACCCCATTTTGCTTTGCCGTGTGAGTTTCGAGAAATGGATCCCCCTTTGGTTAACGAGGCGTCATTTACTGCTGCAGCAAGCCCTTCTTCGTATAGCCTGGCTGGCCTACTCTCAACTCAAATGGGTCTCAGAATGGCAGCCGGAAGCCGCGGAGGAGGAGGAGATTGCTCTCTTGAAGAGTCTACTGTGACTGACCATAGCGGCGGCGGCGGTGGGAAGCGCCGTCGAGAAGCTTTCGATGATGGGTCTTCAAAGTTTGTCTCAACCAGTAACGCAAATCAAGATTTGGTACAACAAAATCACTCTGAATTTCTCTTGATCTACTAATTTGAATTCTGGGTTTTGCAATGATGAAGATGAATGTGAAGCGGGCAAAAGCAAAACCCTCGAAACAGAGTGAAGAAAACTCAGGTTCAAAAGTGGAGCAATTTGAGGGGAAGATTAACCCTGAACCAGACAAGGATTATATCCATGTTCGGGCAAGAAGAGGTCAAGCTACTGATAGCCATAGCCTAGCTGAAAGAGTAAAGAAAAACTCTTCACTACCAATTAAGATCAAGCCTTTGCTTTCTAATACTTACAGACTCTTCTTCTTCATCTTCTTCTTTAAGGCTCGAAGAGAAAAGATAAGTGAAAGGATGAAGATATTACAGGACTTAGTACCAGGCTGCAACAAGGTAATCTTCTTGTGTTTCTCAAACTGTGTAAATAGATAATGAGACGAGTTCATTGATTGAGTGTGCAGATAATTGGAAAAGCGCTTGTTCTTGATGAAATTATTAACTATATACAATCCTTGCAGCACCAAGTAGAGGTAGCTTAAGCCCACTCAGTTGTTAACTTTGATGATCTTGTGGTTTAAACTTTAAAGCTGGTGATTTTGTTGTTCAGTTTCTGTCTATGAAGCTTGAAGCTATTAACGCGAGGCTGGGCCATACAATTGCGGGTTTTCCTTACTGAGAAGATGAGAAAAGGGGGGTGCTGATGGTTGTCTTCTCCTTTTTACCAGTTCCAGTCCGGCCACCGTAGGAATATTCCGGCGGGTACGACAGCTGTTTTTACAAGGGAACCGTTCCATTTTGGGTCTTGTAAAAAGTTGAATAAAATGTTGTTAGTTAATGTAGTACTTGGAGGATTAGGAACATTAAGGTAAACATAAATTATGCTATTTTTTATGATTTAAGTTGGTGAATATAAAATGACATAATTTTCAAATAATTGGTTAATATATCTCATTTTCATAATTAATGTAAACAAATTCAATAATGTCACTAAAGTCTAATCAGTCAATAAATTTTTCGATTAATGAATTGAAATAAACATAACCAACTTTGATATTATATTATAATTATAGAATTTGATTATAATTACTACGGTAAAATGTAAACGAATCGAACATACCACATATTTAAAGGAGTTTTAGAATTGACAAAGTGATTTCATTCGGACCAAATTGACCCAACGAATTGGAGATTTTTTTATCCAGCCGGGTTGCCCCAAACCCGACTGAGAACAAGACGTAGCAATTTTACTATTCAATTAATTGGGCCTAAAGTCCAGTATATTCACTATTTTTGGGATTGGGCCTACAAATTGGGTTGGATTCACATTATGAATTAACTTAGTGGGCATTTCTCAATCCATCAACTAATAAATAACTGAATTAACTACTTCATTTTTTTTGGCCTTTAAATTTCATTTTATATTATCTTATTCACATTTTTTGGTTTAATGATATTTATATTTTTAGACTAAAATTGATTATATAATAAATTAGAGGGACATAATTTCATAAAAATGAACGTAAATTAATGTTAAACAAAAATTTGTACATTAAAACGGGCAATTTTATCTCCATAATTTCATGGATTTTGTAAATCCCCAAAGTTTTATAATTATGATAATTTTGATCCAAAAAATGTGAAATCCACAAAACATGTATCATACTTTCTAAGTTTGGGCAAAATAATTCTCAAAATTTAGTGTTATATATTTGATCTTTAAAGTTTTCAATTTTACCAAATGAAGTCCTTTGTCGAAATCAAATTTTAGGTACAGAGTTTGCTACTTTGTAGATTTGATTCTCCAAATGTTACAAACTTGAATGATCAAATCAAAACATTAAAGTTCATTAATTAAATATGTATTATAAATTATAAAGATCAATTTTGTACAAATTTGGAGATTGAATGCATCATTTTTTCTTTAAAACTATGCCCTGCCTCCAATATACAATACAAACAGTAAACTTATATTTGGTATGGTAGATTTGTTAATAATTATTTTATTAAATATCAATTCATACTATATCCCGATCTGAATAATAATTTATACTAATTGACATTTATATATAATTATAATGTCACTCTAATGGTAAATTAGTAAGTAATAAAAATGATATAATATTAAAAAATAAACCGAATGACAAGAACCTCGTGTGTGGTTGAGCAAATAATTGATAAATCATTACAAGTGCATGTGATTGTCTTCGACGTGTCAACAATTCCATCACAATCACGTGCCATGTAATGTGTAATGTTGCACATAAACTCTCTTATTTCACTAGCATAACTCCTATCGGATGGGATCTAATCCGTATTAGATAGATTTCCATGAAATTGATGTCTAATACACAAACATAGAGTTATTATTCGATCTGAACAATTTGTATTTAAATTGTGTTCGATTAGTATATGATCGTCTTCGTTCTAATTGTGTAAACATTTTTCATATTTGTTTATAATATGAATAAACATGAATATCTCGGGAACAAATATATTATTTTGTTTATATTTAATACAAATATATAATTAATAAAAGTTTTAAAAAACTATAATATATTATGTTTTCAATATTTCATATTTTATGTATTAAATTATAGGTATAATAATGTTTTTCTTATTTTCTTATAAATATAAAATTATATTTTTTCCAATTTTTAATCTAAAAATCAATTTTAGTATAATTAATTTTAATATTAAATTCAAAAAAGATTGTTCAAAGAACTTGTTTGAATGAACATTAATATTCATATAATTATTTGAAGAATATTTGAACATTAATTCGTGTTCGAAAAAAAAAAGCTATGAATAAAAAGCTTTTTTGAACATTATTTGAAGAATATAAACGACTATGAATGTAAATAATTCGATTTGTTCAAATCGAATAAAAAGCTACATAAACATCAAAATCTATTACTAATGAATAATGGTTGGTTTTACATTAAACAAGGGTAGAAGATCACTCCATTGTGCTCATAATGACATTGGGAATCCAAGAGTGAAGGTGGAGAAAAAAAGAAATATATATTTTATAAATATATAATAACATGTTAATTAAAATTTAAATAAATAATCCTTGAATGTTATATAACATACAAGTTTTATATATTATATTTTAGATATTCCCAATCAATTTAAATCGTAAAAATTGGATGAAGGTTTTGGTAGATGAAATGGCAAATCCCCTAAATGAAGTTTTAATAAGCTTTTGGTATAAGATTATTAGGCAAATTGCCACCTAATTAATTATTACATTCAAGAAACTATTCAAATTATTAATTAAGACAATTTGACCGTTACTTCTCACCAACTCCTCTTTTTAAATTCCAATTTCCTAATTTTGATTATCACCGTCTCATTTCTATATAAAAAAACTTATTGATCAAACACAAATGTTTGTAGATTCTAATAATGGAAACACAATGCTTCTCTATGGTACAATTCGTACTTTGTATCGTTCATAATTGATACAAACAATTTTTTTGATATATCGTTGTTATACATATATTGAATACCACTAATATTTACCAAAATACCATCATTTATCTCTTTTATTATATATGATGATATATTATATTCATCAATTTATAAATATGTTTGGAAAAATAATGTTATTGTGATTTATTTAAAAATATTAATACATACTTATATTTTTATATATATATAATAAATATGATAATATTCTTATTATTATAATTAAGAGTAAATTAATTAATTTTGCAAAGTATTGTTGTTTGGAATGACAGTTCACCACCATCCGATGCGGTGAACGTTTCGTAGTTGTATTCTATTTTAACNAGATCTTATAAATTAGAATTTTTCTACTTATACGATGTGAGACAATATTTCAAGAGTACTAGGGATCAATGTTTGTATATTGATATAGAATTTCGTATCGATCCGGATGGGTATGAGCGATACGACCAATATAACAGTCGATATCAAATATTATTTATTTTTATTTTTAAAAAAATAAAATTTAATTAGATTTTTAGAGTATGATTCGAAAAAACCGGAAATCCACCCTAATACTCGGTACGATACAACATTGCTAGGGATTACAGATTACTTACCATTACTGTCAATGGAGATGTGTACATGAGGATATTGAAGATAACGCATAATGCACCCACAACAGTAGTTCTAAGTTTGATCGTTGGAAGCAAAAGTAAACAGATCAGAATCACAATCACCATGAAAATCGCCTCAACCAGCAACGCGATCAGAATCTTTCGCTGAGATTTACCAAAACAGATAAATTTCAGTAACCCTAATCAGTAAGGAAGATGAATGTATGAATAACTTACGCGTTTAGGCCAGTCGGAGTAGATTAAGAAGATGGAAATATAAGCAAGCTCAATGAAGAACCCAACGCCATTAATGGTGACTAAAAGAACACTATCCGGATGAATAAACGGCATTCCATACCAAACCCACATCACACAATTCAAGATCGTGGCTACGTACGGGTCTGGTTTGAACGACTGTACCGATTTCGCCTTCCATATCTTCACGAACGTCGGTCTGAAAAACCGATCACAAAATCCCACATCAAAAAGAAACAAAAAACACTACACAAATCAGAGTTACGTACACTGGGGAAAGGAAAAGGAACAAGGAGATGACATTTCCGATGATTCCGATGACGGTTCTGATGGTTTCAGTATTCATGATGTTACAACAGAGAGGAAGAAGAGGATCAAAGTGAATGTAAATTTTGTGAGAAGAGGAAGAGGGGTTGTTATTAAGAAGAGAAGAGTCTGGGAATTTGGAACAATTGAGAGTCGGTTGTAGATTTTAAAGGGATTTAGATTAAGATTTGTAAATATTTGAATGTCAGTAACTGTTTTGCGGAAAGTTGATGATGTAGATGAATACTTAGACCCGATAAGGATGTCTTCAGTTTAAGCTGTTTCATTTATTTATTTATTCTAATTAAATATATATTGTATATTTAGATTTGAATATATTACAATTAGTTATATGCACGAATATTGATTTTAAAGCAAAAGCAATTTGACATATTATTATTATTATATATTAATATTTTTACATAAATCACGATTATAATTATAATTTTACCAAATATATTAAATATTAATGATAATTGTATCTTATGGTCACCATATCTCAATTTTAAAAATTGAATCAAAGAAACAAATTATATTTAAATATATTTAACCACATGATATATTAGTTTTTTGTAATATTTGAATTTATATATGATTATATTTTATTAGTAACATGAGAAATCCTATCTAAAATACACACTTTTATTTTTTTCGTTATTTAAAATATATTGCATCAATTACATTTAGAGATGATTATATTTAGATTAAGAATGTTAAAAGATATATCAAACCTTAAAAAAATAACAATTATTTATATTTTGATATTTTATATAATTCATATATATTTGAAACACAATGTTATTTATTTAACCGTGAGCAATAACTGTAATTAAAATAGTTTTATCGTGATATATCATATATGAGAATAGTATTCCCCTTTAACCAACATAATATATGAATCATATATCCCATAAAAATTGTATAAAACAACAAAATAATTAATAGCCGATTTTCTTTGTATTATATAATGAGAAAATTGCAAAAATAGCCCCCCAACTTACGAGCTGTGTAAAGGCTATGCCCTCAAACTTATGAAATTGCATGAATGACCTCTCAAGTTATCAATACCGTTTGTTTTTTACCCCTGGTATTTAGCACATAATTTTCCGTTAAGTTTGCAAACATTTTTCGTTGGCAGTATTCGTTCTCAATGTTCACAAATTATGCAAATAAATCTTTTATATGAAAAAAATATACAAAATTGATAATTCGAGTTCGAGAAATGTGCATCCGGACGTAAAACAATAACAATGTTGTAGATGGTCAATATTAAACGGTATTGTTTACTTGAGATGTCATACATGTATTTAATTAAAGTTGGAGGGTCATATGTGCATATTTTTATTAACTTGAGGTGTCATATTTGCATATTTTTGTTAATTTGATGTGTTATATTTGCAATTTCGTAACTTAGATGACATACTCTTTACACCACTCGAAAGTTGGAGGGTCACCGACAAACGTCACCCATTATATAATGGGTCGAATTTGAAACCCTAGGATAATATGGGCCTTACTTGGACCAAGGAAACCATATAAGGAAACCTAGGATAATATGGGCCATAATTTAGAACTGTTTTGATCTAGTATATTATAGCATGTTAGATATTATTATAAATTATAAATTATAATATAATTTATATCATTTTTATTTTATAGTATGTTTTTTTATGGAAAAAGTACATATTGGTAGAAATATATATTGCCAAATGCATCTCACACAAGTGATTGAACATATTGAATATATCTAAAACTTGTATTTTTCGAATGAAAAATTGAGATTGTGGCATGCATTAGTATTTTTATTTGTGCCTATTAAATTGGGCTCAATGAACCATATAAAGTATGTGATTTAGGTTTTAATAAAAAAATGAAACTATTTTTTAAATAGATTTTATAAATAAAATTCAGTTGGAATAATATGTTAAATAAGTAGTATTTTATTACTTTCTTCATTATTTTTATGAATGTGTGTCTCTGTCCTAGTTGAAAAAAATGCTTCGTTGATATTTTATAAATATTAAAGATAATTAAAATATGAACAAAAAAGGGCACATAACATGCATGAGTTGCTTTTAAAGGAGTTGATTTGGTATTCCTTTTCTTTAGTTTTACTCAAAAGTAAAGCTCTTAGGATGATACTTTTTTATTCTTTTACCATATGCAATTCTTTACATGATTTGGTGTGAAGGGCATTTGAGTCATTCAATGCAAGTCGAAAACTCGTTTATTTTGTTGAAATTGGTTGGCAATTTATCATCATAATTGATTTATTCAAATATTTTACAACATGATCTTTTTCCCTTATTGATTATATAAATACATACGTAAATTGATTCGATTCTATAAATTTAACATAATATCTAAAATGACCACATATCGTTAAATCCATATGTGACACTATCATAATTTGATAAATAAATAATATATTATTAAAAAGATAGTAATATTTGTATACATAAATCATTAATCTCCACATCTAACTTTTAAAAAAATTAAATAAAACAAACCCAAACTTTGAATAAAACATGATGTTGTTTAAAACAAATAAAAGGAAGTTAAATAAAAGCGAGTTGCAGAGGAATTGATCAATCTGCTACAGTCCATGTCAAATCATTTTCAAAAATCCAATGGCAGACCTCGATCATCCCCGGCCCTGAACCCAACGCTAAGAAAGCGCCATGGCTCCGGCTCCACGACCTCGTATCCAGATGACAAATCGCTACTCCATGGTTAATCTTCTCCTTCGTCTTTATCTCATGAATATCAGCTTCATAAACCCTAACTTTTGGTACAGAATGACAATAATACAGCAAGCTAGGGTACAAGCTTTGATGGCACGACACCGATTTCGTTAATTTCCCATCGTTGATTCCTCTAACTCTACCGATTAAGATCTTTTGCCCAGATCCTGCCACGTTATCGGTACTTCTGGCTACAATTTCTCGGCCGAGAATCGTCACTGCGAAGTCGATCATGTCTTCGATTGACCCGACGCAGCGTTTGGTCTCACCGGGGCTCGGAGGACGCTCGCATTCGGTTAAGGCGTTGATTAGAATGCGCTCAAGGGTGGAATTGTCTTTTGCTTTGAATGTTCGTTTGAGTTGTTGTAATTGGGTTGTGGAAAATGGTAATTTTGAAGATATGCTCCGGGGTAAAAACGACCTTTTAGGCATCCAATCTTTGATGTTCGCCATTCTCATGATGTTCCCTTTTTGAAGCATTCTTTCTCTGAAGAACTTGCCTTCCTCCACGGCGGCGCCGCTGTGGTTGTCGGAGCTTGGTTTTGTGTACTGATCGAATGTGACGCCTTTTTTGGTGTATTCTTTGAAGGTGGTGTTCTCGCCGTAAATCTTGAATCCTACTGATTGATCCACGGCGTCTTTTGCGTACTCTTTGAATGAATCGAACCCAATGCTGAAAGATTTACCGTAGTTTACAAAATTCGTCTTTTGGGAATTTGAATTCTTACCGTAGGACTGGAAATTGTCCGTGCCGGCGTTGGCGGAATCACGATAATTGATGAAATCCTCGGTTCCGTCATTTCCAGCGGCGCCGTAGTTCTTGAAAACGTTGGTGGGATTATTGGCGTTCGTAGTGTAACCCTTAAATGAGTCATTAGCGGCGTTTCCCCCTTCGCCGTAGCCGCTGAACGTCGATCCAACTACGTTCGACATGCTGCCGTAGCTGGTGAATTCCGCCGGTACAGCATTACCGTTCTTGCCGTAGCTAGTAAACGCTTGATTGCCGGAATTTGTGTCGTCGGAGTAGGCGGAGAACGTCAGTTTGTGATCATTGGCACTAGAATCATACGAAGCGAAACGGAGCCCTGGAACATTTACCCGTGGCATATAGTTTTTGAAATCTCCGGCACCTCCCGTGGCTCCGCCGCCGTAGGATGTAAAATTTGAGGTAGCCACATTACCGTCGTTCCCATAGCTAGAGAAACCCTCACGGTGACCTGTAGACGCCCGGCTGTACCGTGAGAAAGAACCGGCGGCGATGTTAACGCCGTCTGAATAATTCTTGAACTGATCAACGCCCCCTAGACGGCCACTCCCATATCTCCCAAAGCTCTTATTGTTATAGAAGGCGAAATCTGCGTCGTCATCACCGCCATGGCTGTCGCGTACCGGCTCTGCTTCTAAAGGGCAGAACAAGTTTCCGGCTGCGCAGAAATCCACCAATTTTGATGACAGATTTCCTCTGTCGACCAACGCCGTATACGCAGCTGACTCCGCCGCCGTCAACGGCGATGCTTTGGACAGAAGAAAAGACGACTTGGGAAGATTCTCAGCAATGTGTTTGCTCCAGTAACGAATCAGACAAGCTTTGGGTGAAAAAGGGTTGTCTTTTTTCAACAAACTTGAGGAAGTTACAGTTACAATTTCCTTAGATACAGAAAATGATGAAACCTGGTAGGAAATAAAACAAAACAGCAAGAGGGAGAGAAGAATTGGGTATTTCTGGCCGACTCTTGTCTTGTCCATTCTAATTTCCCCTATGAGATACAAGACAATGACAGAGTGAATTTGGTTACATTCTTCATTATTATATAGTGGCATCCTTTGCCAAGTTGCACGCTTCTTGATGATACATCATTACAGTGGGTGTTCTTTGTCTGGTTTAACCTTGTTTATTTGGACACTAATGAGAAATTAGTGATAAAAAATGAATTTTGAGCTTTGTTCAGGGGCTGGATCCTAGCGTGGCTGAGCGCACTACTCTCAAAGTACTAAATGTTGACGAAGATTCTCACAACACTTTCATTTAAGTTGGAGCAGGCTTCAGGACCAGGACAGAGTCAGGTTATCAGAAAGACCCTGCTTTTTTACTTTCTTCCTTTACTTTGTAAATGGCTAATTTACTCATTAATCGTAAATGCAGTCATATATGCTGGAGCAGCATCACAAGCATCACAATGAAGACAATGAACTGAGTAGATAAAATATTAGTTGAATGAAGACCAGAGAGTACAGACAATACATTGAAGGAGCTGAGGGGGCCTAGTCCAGTACGAGAAATTTATGAATGCGGTCATAATAAAATGTAAGCAAGAGAAGAACCACTGAAGGAACTGGTTATAGCAATTTCACGTTCTTCACGTTTTCTAAAGAACAAGAAGTACGAAAAAGAAAGATTCCCATAAGCGCAAGAATCGAAGCTCAAGGTGTGTGCTTTTACAGTGATGCCTGGTTTTATCTCTGGATTAATTGTTATGCCATTTTGCTTGATCATATGAAGTTGCATTTCTGCATCTTAGGCTAAGATACAGAGACAAACTGCGGTTAGATATAGAGACAGCACATGTATTGAAAACTTAGATGCAGAATCAAACAAATTCTTATGGAAAAGGTCTCACAACTTACAAAACTCAAAACTAGAGTAACATTCATGATATCTTTTCACTGCTGAGAAAGTTTTTATTGAAATGAATAATTTTTCTGGTAGATTTCAACAAGTTAGTGCTAGAAAAAGTTTGCCGGGGCGATGGATTTTGATCCCAGTTTCAGATTCAAGCATCCTTCTTTTACGGATCTCTGCAACCCAGTAAGCATAAGCATTTTAATGAGGTTGGTCTGCTAAAATGTGTTCTTTTACTCATTTTTCATGCTGGGGATTCTATAATCGTTAACAATTGTAACTTTTTTGGGGGTTTAGAATCACCAATTTACAGTGCCCGTAATTGCTAAAAACCTGATATTTATGGAGTACCCAGATGGGATATCATCTGGGTGCGGGGCGGGGCACCCGTGAACACTGGAGTTAAGTTATATCCTTAATTCTCATATCTTGTTCTATCCAGTAGAACACATTTTTCATTCAACCATGGTGGTGGCAAATACTTTGGCGGCGGGTCACTCAGCCGTCTTATCGCCGCAGCTCCGCGCCTCATCTTCCACGCCTCCTGAAACCGTGAACTGTTTCTTAAAGGATAAAGCACCGTACAATTTGCCCATTAAGTTTTTCGTTAGAAGAAGGAGGAATCACAAGGTGTCTTGTTGCTTGGGGGATAGTATCGAAGGCGGAAAGGATTTTGGCGAGAGTGGCAGCAACAGCGCGAGCCTGTATTATTCTTCCCCCATTTGTGAATCTTCGAGAGACTGGGATTGGGATTGGAATCGATGGACCCGGCATTTTTCTGATATTGAGCAGGCTGAGAATTATGCCTCTGTACTCAAGGTTTGGCCTTTTTCATGCATTCCATCGCATTTTGTATTGTTTTGCAGAACGAACAAAAAAATGGTTTTCAAATGCTATGATTCATGACCTTTTTTTCGCGTAGTACAGTTTCAGTTAGAAGAAGCGATTGAGAACGAAGACTTCGAAGAAGCTGCAAAGTTAAAATTATCAATTTTAGAGACAACTTCAAAGGATTGTATTGCTGAAATAATGTCTGATTTGAAGGTACAAGACAAGTAAAAACACTGGTTTTGCATCATTTCCTTCATAATTTCAAAATCCTGTTTTTTTCGTCTTAGAATGCCATCAGTGAAGAACGTTACCATGAGGCTTCAAGATTGTGCCGAGATACTGGAAGTGGATTGGTAATGCTTTCATGCGTCGATTCATCATTCTATTCGGCTTAGTCTTCGAAGTTCCTTCTTTTGCAAAGAAGAGAGTTTTGTTGCTTAAATATATGGCAAATCTGCAGGTTGGGTGGTGGGTTGGCTTCTCAAAGGATAAAGATGATCCATTTGGGAGAATGATACATATTACTCCAGGAATGGGCAGGCTTGTTGCGAAATGCTACACACCAAGGTAACGAGGCCGAATCCGAATCAACGATCATTCTTGTGCTTCTCCAAAGTCACTTATTACAACTATACTTTTCAGGGAGTTGGTCACATCAGCTCCAGGAACACCATTATTCGAAATTTTTGTGGTTAAAGACGCTAACGGGACGTATAAAATGCAGGTGATCATTGAATACAAAACTGATTTCATTGCTATTTTCCCATATAATAACATTCATCTCATTGCTAGAAATGATAATTTCTTTAATGTTGTTGTGATATATATGTTTCTTTCTTTTACAGGTTGCGTTTCTTAAAAAGAATAAACGAAACGATAAAAATTTGAATTCTTCAGATGATAAATCTACTAAGAGTTCAATAGCTGGTGATAATAATGATACAGCTATAGTTGATGTTAAGCTTGAAGAAGATGAAGCAAAAAAGATTGAAAAACTCATTGATTTCGAAGGAGCTGCCGAAGAAGGAATAAAAAGCGTTATAAATTTTCTCAAAGAAAGAATCCCAGAATTGAAGGTTAAAGTTTCGAGATTCGATATTAAAGATGATGTCAGTGAAGAAGACACTGTGAAGCAGTTCACCGAAGATGAAAGTGAGAGCAGTACAGCCGAGATTTCCGATGGGGAAACTACTGACCTCGATAATGATCCACAAGAACAAGTTGTTGCCGAAGGAGATGAAGAAACAGTAGAAAATGATCTAGACATGAAGCTTTACATTGGAGGGATATTGCATAATAAAGATGATGATCTTATTAAGGAGGATTTAACTCGTATCCCAGCTAATATCGTAGATGTAGAAAAGGATTCGTTTATGCTGCATATTCCAAAGTTTTCCGAAGGCGATGAAAACGAGGAAAATATCATGGCTAAAGTGAAGGTTGCTGCAGCAGCTGCGCAAAATTTTTCCCAACTTATGCCTCCTGAATTGGCTAAGGCATTCTGGAATTCTGGCAAAGTTTCAAAGAAGGTAAAAGAATAATAAATGTTTTTGAATTTTTTGTTAGATGTTTATGCACATAATTGTTTTATCATCGTGTATTAACGTGAAGGTTTCGAATAATGTTCGTGAATTAGCGAAGTTGGTCGTCAAACAGGTACAAAAAAGAAGTACATTATCTGAATACACGAGTTTCAATCGAATTGCAACCTCAAGAGGTGATCTAGATCCATTTGAGGGTAAGTCTAATTTGGTTCACATGAATAATTTATCATTATCTTCAACGTATTACTATTTGTAAAGGTTTATACTTCGGTGCATTCGGCCCTTACGGCACAGAGATAGTACAACTAAGACGAAAGTATGGAAACTGGAAAATGAAGGATGATGTAAGATCATCCGATGTAGAATTCTTCGAGTACGTTGAGGCTGTCAAGCTAACAGGAGATTTAAATGTTCCAGCTGGTCAAGTATGTTGCTATTTCCCGGATCACTCTCGTTTTAACCCTCGTATCGCAAAGAAGGTTATACTTGTCGTCTTTGTAGGTCACATTTCGAGCTAAAATCGGAAAAGCGAATCGTCTAGCAAATCTAGGAACATTCCCACATGAACTAGGGGTGGTATGTATAAAAACGACTAACTAAATAACTCAGTTTTGGCTTGTAATAATGATACATTGTTTGTTCAGGTAGCAAGTTACAAAGGTCAAGGAAGGATAGCAGAGTTCGGGTTCAAAGATCCGAAATGGGTCGACGGTGAGCTTCTTCAACTCAACGGAAAGGTATTCAATCATCAAATATTGGGTCTGTTTGGTTCGGTGGTGGACAAAGTGTGTTCACTGCACTTTTTTTAAAAACGTGATTTTTCCAAACAAAAGAAAAATCACGTTACGTTCACTGTTAATTTTTTGCGTTTTCACCACAGCTCTGAATTGCAGTTACCATCTTAACGTGATTTTTAAACGTTAAATTGCGTTCAACTCACCGAAATTTAGTTCAACACAACTCGTCTCATTGTAGTTGAACACAACATTTTTGTAGTTGATAGTTGAGTGACTGGATTGAACTTGGTACAGGGCTTAGGGTCATACATTACAGGTGCAGATCTCGGGTTCTTATACGTTGCCCCGGAACAAAATTTCCTCGTCCTGTTCAACCGACTGCGATTACCAGAGTGAGTCAAGCTAAGCTATTCTTCGTACTTGTCGATTTTGGAGGCGAAACTGATAAATTTAACAGCTTCATTGTTATGTATACAGAGTTAATAGTTGTGAGATATGGAATTTGATCTGTCTTTGTTTTCCTGTGTTCAAAAGTTGAGTGTCTTATTCCATTTCCTTAAGGATTTTGATGTCTTGATGAGCTTCCCCTCGTGCGCCTTGCTCTTTATTAAAAAATGAGAATATGGTGTGTCCTAACTTTTAGTTTTGATAAATTTGGTTATCATAATTTCTAATGATATATTTAGTTTTCAGATTTTAAATTTTTAACAAATTTAGTTCATTAAATTTATAATATTTAATAAATCATATACTCAAAATAGTAAAATCAATCCATCAAATTTGATTTTAATAAAAAATTATAATTTTCAAATTGTAAATTTTGAGAATCATAGTAATTAAATTTTAAGAACTAATATTGTCTAAACTTACAAGGTAATAACAATTTACTAATTTGAACAAGAATGAGACAAGGATCCTTTCCAGCCAATGAAAAGAATTCTATATCTTATATGAAAATCCCCCAAGTATCTTATCCAATCCCAAATACAGCATTCATTGTTTTACATCAATATTAGCTTAGCTAGAAACCAGATACAGCCCAGGGACTGTGTTTTTCCTTAACCCATTTTCTTCTTCTCAAAACTCAAAAGTCAAAACCTTTGTGAATAAACAATTCCTCACGCAGCCCACGCGATTGGCTCTGTATTTTCTCTATTTGATTTGTCTTTAGAAAACTGTATGCTTGTTAATTGTTTGTGTCGTTATCATTTGATTTTTATATGTTAAAATCTGCTGTTTTTATGTCAGCAGAGGACACCTCAGACTTCCATCCCCACCCACATTTTCGTTATTCTACTCTCCCAACTTGCCGGCCTACTCTCATCTTCAAACCTATTTTTGCTTAGTGGGATTGCTGTTCAGGTTCCTATAACATCTTCTTTTTCCCCTTCAAGCTTCCCAATTTTCTCTTCTCTGCACAATTTTTGGCTAATGGCTCTGAATTTGCTTTCACCTGCTGAAATCAAATCCGTTTCTTTATGGGATTCGTCAAAATTGAAGAATTCTGGGCTTAATCTTCTCAAATTCCAAGGTATGATGAAATCTGAGCCGTTAACATTTTCCGTGTATGCTAAAGGTTAGATTTTTGAATGATTTCCTCTCCATGTAAATAAATCTCATATTTGGGCAGTTTTTTTGTTCCTTTCAATATACTTGTGCCTGATGAAACTGCATCAGGTGGGGTTTCATTGAAGAAGAAAGAAAATGAATGTTTTTCAGCCAAAAGAGTCCATTGTTCACTTCAGCCGCCTCCTCCGGCATGGCCAGGAAGGGCTGTTGTTGAACAAGGACGTCAAAATTGGGATGGTCCGAAGCCGATATCGATCATCGGATCTACAGGATCTATTGGAACACAGGTGAATGAACATAGAGAGTTAACATGATGCAGAAATCAAACATAATTGTTTATTTGCAGACATTGGACATTGTTGCAGAGAATCCTGATAAGTTTAAGGTTGTTGCCCTTGCTGCTGGTTCAAATATAACCCTTCTTGCTGATCAGGTAATAAATCATGACAAAATTACGTCTTTAGTTCCTAAATTTTTACAGTTTTGGGCAAAATTGGTTCCCTTAATTTGTAGTGGCATGTTAAGCCCCTGAACTTTANCCTCTTCTCCTCTCTTTAAACACTCCAAATCCGCTTCTGCATCGCAATCGAATTCCTTGGCAACGCGATCGGCGATATCGGCTACTCTGCCATTAGAGTAACTTTTAAAGCTCGGAGACCGCGAATCCCCGTCCATACTTTACCGGTACTCACCGATCAGAAACCGGCGAAAAGTCGGTAGACTTAGTGCTGCCACATAGTATTTATTTTTTAAATAGATAATAATGTATTTTTAAAATGATAAAAAATATCTTTAATTTTATATTTGTTATAAAAATATACTATTTATAATTTAAATAATAAAAAAATAAAATTATGAAAGGATTTAAAAAATAAAAATATTTTTAAAAATTGAATTTGAAAATGAAGTTATATTTGTTGGACTTCAGAGAATAAATCTGCTGCAGCAGGGTGCAGTGGAGTGGCAATTGAAAGAATGACGCCGGCTGGTACTGTTCATTATATCTTGTTAGTACTAAGACTATCTACATTGTTTATTATATCTTTACATATCATATTATTTTTTAATTTAAAAAACAATTTCCCTCTTATCTCTACAATAATATCCAAACACTTATAATTTTTTAAATTTATTTTTATATATATCAGATACATAAAAATTATAATATTATTTATAAAATAATTATATAAAATCATTATAATTTTTTATATTTTATGATTCTTTTAATTTAAGTTTTAAAAATTTTAATTTTATTTTTTAAATAAAATTTGAAAGAAAATATTCCGGACGGAACACTCTTTCTTCTTTAGAGGGACATTATTTTATCACGTTGACCATCGAGTCTGGACTCTCTACCGTGTGGAAGGGCTAAGTACTTAACTAGGGGACTGCCTTGGAATTATTAAAATACTAAATATATATAACCACAGTTGTACTGCAATCTGCATTGTATAAATTAAATTATATCAAATTTATGTAATAGCCCTCCTACTTATTAAAAATAAAAAATCTACCACTAAAAAATCCACCGAATGAGTAGGCTAAAAAATCTCTAATAAAAATCAAAGAGTAAACTCATATTGATACAACAATAATCACATTAACCTAAAGTTAATTGACTAACTCACATGTATCTTTCAAAATGATATAATCGATAATATACCGATCATACTAATAATATATCCGTAATCACACCAGCAATATATCGACTCAAATCTCTAATAAATGCAACACCTAAAGAATACTCTAATAAATGTAGCTACTATTTTTAAGACGGTAATCAACTAACTGCAAGCATACTCACTAAACTAGTAGTTGAGTTTTTATTTTTTAACCGATCACACTAGCAAAATCCTAATAAACTAATCGTGCATGCAATACGCGAGCTTGAATCTCTAATAAAAATTAATGATGAAACTCAAATTAATTAGTTTTTTAAAGCATCGAACAGCCATAATTTCAAGACAATGCAAAAATCAACTAAACAAGCAAAACAAGAAAATGAGAAGCAAATGTATAATACCATAAACTCGGCCCGTTATCTACTTTTGTTACCTGTACAAAACCGAAAACTGAAGCGGAGGTTATGTCACAGCCAAGCTCCCCACCCGGGAAACATATTGCAAAGACGATCTGGATCAATGGCATCTTGTATCAGTTGTTGAACCTGCGAAAAACGGTCCGACTTCAATGATACATATTCATAGATTTGATCCAAATAAGTATCAGTTCTATATTGGTAATTGATGAGATGATTATCTAGCAAAATATGACCAGATCAAACTTAATGTATATGGAAAAATGCGGTTCGAATCGATAGCCTGGAACGAACCGATTTGATCCAAATATATATCAAACTAGCACAATATGGCCAGATCAAACTTCATGTAACCGAGGCATGAGGTTAAAGTCGATAGTTTGGGACGAATATACTAGCAAATGAACCTTGATGATGTTAGTACGGGTTAATGAGTTTACCTGACCATGGATACTTCTCATTTCACCATCTTCATACCCATCAAGTTTTTGTTTCACACGCAACAAGGCTCTAGCAGCATCCTTGTTGCCTTCGTATTCGCTTTCATCCGAGTCATCCAAGCTGGTATCTGATTCATAATCAACGTCCTAAAACATTACACCAACACAAGCACAAGTTCAATTATCAGGATGCATTTTCGGTTTTTCGATATGTTACATATGATATACTGAAAAGATGATACCGAACCTTTTGACGCTGTAAAGCCTTCAATGGTGAGAGTGCCCACTTATACAAAGGATCATGGATGAAAACCTGTAAAAAAATTATGCAACTTTCAGAACTTATAAGTTCTGATTTGTACTATGGTGCTCTTAAATGTATGTACCTCAATAATTGTTAGGAGCGCTTCTTTGTTGGTTCGCATGACCGATAGACTTTCTTCGCAACATCGTCTATAAACTCCTTCAACCCCTGTAATACCCATGCCATCTACAATATCCCTCGTCAACCTAAATGGCACCTGGGGGCGACATAAAATTACAGTAAAAATGGGAACATACAATATATCAGAAAAACGACGTGAGAAACTGCAACATACTCGCTCAGGCGTCTTCAGCATTAGGCCTTGCTCAAATGCAACTCCTAGATCGATATGAACAACTTCAGCTGTAGCCTGATCAATCAGGATATTCATGGAATGCCGGTCCCCTAAGCCGACTATGTACCCAACCTGCATAGAGTGGAATGAAGTAGAATCAGTTTGCCATCAGGTATTGGCACATACTAAATCTGTATAAAAACATGATTTAAAGAGAGACCATGGAACTAGCTGCAACGCTCCTAGTGTAGGCAAGCCTCCTTTCAAACCACTCAGCAGGATTCAAGAACCTTTCTAAAAAGAAATAGTGCATAACTGGCCTGCATTTAATTTGCGGAAAAAGTCAAAACCAGGCAACGGCAGGTAAGTAGTCTTAGAAAAACCAAGGACCTGAATCTCTCACAGACTTCCTGGAATGCCTTGCGCTTGTTCGCTTCCTAAAAACATAGCAAAACTTGATTTTCAGACATAAATAATGCATCTACTATCGTAACCTACGAGGAATATCATATTTGATGTGCGGCATTTAAATGAGGCAACCGCAAGAGAATGAGAGAGTAAATGATATAAAAAATGTTATTTTTGCACTAGAAATTTGCCAAAATGTGTTCAAGCTCCCTGTGAAGCAGCCCTAATCCATCTAGAAATAAACCTAATTGTTATTGCCAGGAAAATAAATAGAATATGAATTATTCTGTTAAAAAGTACATTTCAAAAATGTATTACTAAAAAACAGGCAGAGGAATACAGAAATCATTTAAAAAACGTACCGCAGCCATTTTCTGCCGACACTCCATGAATGTCCAATCTCCAACCCCATAACATCCATGTGCACCTCCATTTCTCGAGCTGGAGGGAGGAGAATAATTTAGTTAAACCGGATTTCGTAAAATCGAGGACTCATTTTCACTAAAACAAAACTATACTAACCTGCCTATTAGATATTCACCAAGAGGGAACGTTCCATTCACCCATTCTAGAACACCAGCACTGGGAGTAAATGGAACAACCTGCAGAAGACGCATTTATTAAGAAGTCTCTATTTGCAAAGAAATCAAATTAGTGACATGTTAACTACAAAGATACAGCAGGAGATGAAAAGTTTAAATCAGCAAAGGCATATCGACACAGGCAAAGAGAAACAAAAAGCACCATAGATCTATCCTTCAGATTCTATATTCTCAAAGTGATGAATATACGAGCCTATAGAATAGATCCTTCAGAGTTGTGTAGTTTTCTGAAAGATAAAATGATGCTCATTTCTGACCTTGTATGTACGTATGGTAAGTCTCCTCCTCCAAGTGTCACGGTGGTTACGCAAAAAAGTGTTAACTAGGCCAAAAAATTGTTCCATCACCTGCATCAGTGAGATACATTCTGTAAGGGAAATATAATCCGCTGGAGTACTTCTCAATTCTCATCATGGGTGACACAGAATTGAAAAGAAAAAAGGATTCTTAAGTTGATGATTCCAATAATTCTAGCTACAAACAAGATCAAGTATTGACAATAATATATTCACCATGAACAACCAAAAACGAGCATATCTTTATCTTACCTTTTTCAGTATTCTGTTGATTACACTACACACTTCTAAAAGGAAATTTAATGTCACAAGCATTGATGTTATAGCATTAGAAGGCAGGAATCATACCGCATCTTGTCTCAGGTCATCATTTCCAGATTTTGCCAGTTGCCGAAATCTGTTACCATCCGAACCTAAGCATTCCACCACTTTTGGGGCATTTATACCATTCATTATGCTGCAAATTTCAAATTCAAACATTAAGAAGTGCATATTACATAGCAGCCGTAAAATGTGAAGATAACCTATGATCATCATAAGTGAAACAAATAATTTAATTCAAGAGCAACAACTTACATCACTGTATCAGCCAACCCCTTGAAGTGTGGAAAAAAACCTTCTGGATATTGACAAGTTTGATCAACAGGAAATTGAGATGTTACAACAGGAACCTATGATACCAAAATCATGCGTCCAGAATTTAAAGTCAGTCATTCTAGTTAATCAAATTGACAAACCAAAAAAACTAGGTTATAACTATCTAAAAACTAACTAAATCAAGGAAAATTTTGAATTCCTTTGCGTGAATTTGCAATGAGAAACTCCTCTTGGAAATAACATTTTAATATTTCCATGATCATTACAAAATTATAATTTCGGTTTAAAAAAGAAGAAAAATAACTAAAGGAAAAATATATAAAAACTCACAAGCTCCAGTTCACAGAGATTTCGTAAGTCTCTTGGTAGAGTAACTCGTCGATTGGTGTCCTGTACAAATGTATATGTTAATAAGAAAAATAGGATTAAATGGTAGTCGAATCAGATTACATATAGGATGTAAGAAAATGTACGATACTCTATATTACATCTCTCTTTGTTTCCATTTCTGCAAGTTTTACATATATTTCCACCATCAGCTTCATCTGTCACAGAAAAAAAAACATAAGAAATGAATAAAACATAAGAAATAGAATACTGAGAAATAGATGTGTACTTGACTGATTATAGCTCCATGGTATGATGAAAGTTCTCTTAACAGATCTTCTGCAGCAATCTTCTTGTCCATGTCTACCACAAATGAGTTCCTACTGCGTTGTCTGTCCTTGATGCGGTCACCATTTGCAAGAGATAGAAGCTACAGATCAAAAGACAATAAAAACAGCTCATCTCATTTTACAAACGAAGGAGAAATAAATACTCATAAAACCGAAAATTAAGAACCTACGACAAACTTATAAGTTAAAAAATGCTAAATGACATTTTATAAATCGCCATCTTTATACCTGAAATATAGTATGATATGGATGATCTAGGGCCATCTTTTTCACAAGAGAAATCAATGCAAACTGCAATTTTTTTAAAAAGAAGTGGTTAAGCAACAATGAGTATTTTCTAACAATAAAACCATGCATAAAGAAGTACCTGAAAGCTTGCAGGCCCTGAAGAAGCTCTTGTGCTGCCTATCCGTGAAGCAATTTGGTAAACCAAAAGTATAAATTTGTATGACTGAACCTGCATCACAATGTAAAATGAAAAGCACTAGGAGACAGAACCTGCCTTACTACTAGAAGGCATAACTTAAATGGGTACTTTACCTCCTTGATAGTGCAAAGCATGCTATCAATAACAATCTGTCGAGTTGAAAGATTGAACCACATTGAAGTTAGGCGGAACACCTAAGAGAAGACAACAAAATACTCTATCAGGTTTTTACATCACATTATAAAAGATTTGTAAAATAATTAATTAAAAATTCAACGGTGAGCAAATACCACACGGATGTCATATTTTTCGCCAATGATCAAGCATTGTTTGTATCCTGATAGAGCTGTACATAATAAATTATCCCTGTCTTCCTGATTACACGGATGAAGAATAAAAAAGATGTAAAAGCTTCCCATGAAAAGCAATCAGCTTCAGTACAATAGAGTCAAGCATAAGGCACCCCAAACCCCAGCATGCTACCGAAAAAAGTGAAACAGTTTTTGCTGAATGATGACATGGAGGCTTTGTACGCTTGATTTGAGAATCCACTTTGTATGCCAAAAAGCGAATAAAATGCGCATTACAGTATCATATTTTATCATATTCATCTAAAGAAACCAGAGATTAATAAGCCTCTGAGACTTCACATGCCAAATTGAGTACACCCATTTCATAAGAAAAAGTATAACATTCACACCTGTAATTTCTGTTCTTCTTCTTGGTCCATTGCAAGTTGCTTTTGAAGCTCTTGTATTTTCAATGAATAATCAGCTTTGTCACTCTAAAATTCAAAAAGAAACCCATACTAATAAAATTGAAGTAGTGAGTGCTTTTAAAATCACAAAAGATCATATCAGTAAAGGTGACTTGCTTTCACAGAACTCTTAAACCGCTTCACAAGTGCATCAAGCTCCTTTTTCTGCATATTGAGAATTCATTTAATATTGGCATGCAGCAGTCACATAAATGACTCGCAATATCCTTCTTAAATAATTTCCTTACTCAAAGAATATATAATTCATAACTGCTCAAACCTTGTGTTTCCGTAATCGCATAGCTACTTGCCATTCATTGGAGCAAAGTCTTTCCTCATGACTACGAAACAGAGCATCTGCATAATGAGCAAGATGGAAATGCATTTTGTTTCTATTTTCTGAAGACAACTTGTTCATTGACTTGCAATCATCAGCGAGGTTAACAGCATGTTTTAAGTACTTCTCCAATACAGTCCGTGAGCTGCAACAACGTACAAAGATGAGAGGCAAGAGATAAGCAAGTGCGGGCTATTATTAAACATGCAGATGTATACTCTAATAGAAAGTCTGAACTCAGAGTAAATATGTTATGATATAAAATTAATAAGATTGAATGTGCTTTTGCATTACTTGGTGGATCGAGTTTCTGCCAACCATTTCCCAACTAAACGAAATACATCTGGATCTTCATCCTTCAATTGGTGATTTTGTGAAATATAATCAGCAAGATTGATAGCCATCTCATGCTGACCTTGTGCACGGAGGAGCTTAGCTTCCTCTAGCTATAATTAGCACACCAATATGTTAGTTTCAGCCAATAATATAAATGAGGAAAGTAAATAGAAAAAGAAGCCAGATATTAGATTGAACAAAAAGTAGAATTTACGATGCAGGAAAGATTCAAAACAAGTATTTCAAAAAGAGCATACTATGATGTTTTTTCAGCAACAGTAGAAGGCACATCTATTACACAATCTCCAAAGGTCAAATTCCATCAAAATAAAAATTAAACTACTGTTACCCTTCCAAGCCAGTACAAATTTGAATGTCCTTCCATCCCCGATGAAACCAACTTAAATTCATGAAGTGCTACTACAGCTTGTGAAATCCTAGATCCCTGCCAATCAATAACCTCATATGCCGTAGGTAGGATTTACTCTTATTTTCTACTGATCTTATCAAAATCACAGAAAATTTTCACGGGATACCTTGCGAAGTATTGATGCAGATTCCCAAAGGTGGTGCAAAGTACTTTCCACGCATTTCAAAACCTGTAGTAAGACTCTTCTAAAAGCGATGAAGGGTTCCAACAAATTCATATGCAAGTTTATTTGCTGCAAGATGCAATTCCAGTTCTTACTCAGCCACTTCAACTGCAGATTCAGTTGAATGCATCAGTAAATCTGACTTACGGACAAGTAAATGTTTAAATATTGAATCCTCCAAGGATTGATATAAACCATCAAAAAGTTGTCATGATTTGATGCATTATATGACAAGATAATAAAAAATGGAATTGAAAGCCCCACATGCTTCATTAGAGGAATGTAATATTTTCAGGTGCATATGAATAAAACCATTGGGACAGACACGTGTTACATGAATATTGTGCAGAACAAGTGTAAGACCTGGTTCATGGAAGGGATCACAGGTTCAGTCAACATTTTCCGAATGAATGATGAAGAATGTTCTTTTTTCAATGAAGAACTCCAGCGCAAGTTCCATGCCATCTCCAAATGATAGAAAATCTGAAACAGTTTTTAGTTTGAAGGAGTTAAGTTCTAACCTAGAAAAGTATAATTCGGTGAAAAAACAAAGGCAACTAATGCTCCTGCAATGGAATTATTATGCTCATTTGGAAGGGACCTAGCTGTGTAGATACTAAGCACAGTGACAAATAATGAAAAAGTGAGCATCTTGTATACCTGAAGCTTCAGTATTATTGAGTAGATAAACTGAGTACTTTCTGGACTTGCATGGCAAATGGAAATCAAAAGAGCCTGAGGAAGATAAAATGACCTGGAATTCGAAACACCAATATCTTAAATAACACTTGATTTACTTAGATACCTGTTTGGAACTTTCCATTGTTGTAGTAAATTCATCCAACTCTCCATTGTGTAGTGCCCTCAGACAGCTGTGCAATCAACAAATGAGAAAGGGAGAACCCCATATATAATGACTGATGCCAATAAGAGGCAATGAATGTGCAAGATTGTGAAAGCAAGGTAGGCAGTGATAAAAAAGTGCTATCATGATAAATAGCTTCATATCACCATAAATGTGATGATATGCATCACGAAGTCAACAAATGAAGTAAAAAGGAAACACTGAATCATGCAAAACACGAGATTAAAACTTCTTCAATTAGAAAACATAGAAACCAGATCCAAAGCAAGTACCAGTGCAAATTTTCATTGAAATGATGCCCATCATTGCAATGAAAATAATCTGATGCATCAGAGGTGGAATGAATGGGTAAAAAATCCCAATTCCCAGTACGCCAAGCAGCTTCATACTGCAAGAAATCAAAATAAATTAGCACATAATGCAAAGACATAAGCATTTGATAGGACATCTCATCAAAATCAAGCAAGTATATCAGACCTGTAACTCAGCAAANGAAAGTTACTCAAGAGAGTTGGCTCTGAGCAAGCATCTTAAAATGATGGCAAAAATCAAGTTAAATGCAACAAGATTACATACAATACATGTTGCAAGTGCTCAAAATGATCATCCCATGTCTGAAATTAATACTCGATAATCAGGGTCTCGGAGAAACCTTACAGAACAGCTGAAATTAAAATATCTGCATAACAGAACTATATTTAAATCATTCCAGTAATGATCCCAAGTGCATAACTTATAACTGAATCACCCGAAAATGGCAAACTGCGCACTAGACAATTCCAAATGTTATGCAACCCTTTCTTCAGCTCTGAAACCTAATGAATACTAAAACAAATTAGTTATAGCTTCAAAAAAGAACATGAAAAACATGGGAAAATAGCACTACACAGGGTCCAATAATCTCTGAAACATTGATAAGCTTCAAAACTTCACGAACTAAAAATGAAAGTGACTTGATGGTAATGGACATCATAATTCACAATATTCCTAATGATAATGTTCAACTATTCAAATAAGTTTAGTCAATGGATGTTTCCAATCCAAAATAAAAAAACTATGATACCTTGGGTGCAATATTAATGAAAATAATTCAATCACTGAAACCAAGAAAAGGTAGTATGAATCATAAGTCATAAATGTATATAAGCAACCTCCTTTTTGCATGAAGAAGACTGCAAGGAGGATTCCACGCTTGAAGCACCAAAAACCAGGAATGACAGCCCACAAAGGCTCCTTCAAAATGAAAGAAGTAAACAAATCAACTGGAATTATTAACAACAAATAAAATAATTAAAAACAACAAGAAAAAATAATATAATATAATACAGTCAGGAGCAGTATGCAAGCAAACAATGCAAAGTTAAGCCAATCATGCACCAAAACTGCAAAACATTTTCAATAGAAGTCGCGTGATGAACTCAAATAATTGGAGAAGTTAGTTTTTAGAAAGTTACCCGACAAACAAAATTGCGGCAAGTTCCATGAAAATGTAATGCAACCTCATCAAGGTTCCACATTTCTCTTCCCTGTTTGAATAATGTCTCATATGCAAAAGAACCAACATTGCAAATTCCAAGCAACAATGGACGCAAAAATAAAACACAACCTTGTCACATTGTTATTAGCAAAAGAAAGTTGATCAAGCTCCTTGTGGACCAAATCCAAAAGTTGTTCACATAATGCCGTCTCATAAGATGCACTCCTAGTATGACTCAATTGCAGTTTCATGTAGATGATGACTGCTTCCTAAAAAATCAGAAAGAATTAAAGCAAAGTAGCTTGTCTCCACTCAAGCTTGTCTCCACTCAAAAAAGATCAGGGTTTGATTGGCCAATATTTTCTCCACTCAAGCTTGTCTCCACCCTTCCATAAAGAGAAATAAAAGATCTAATGCACAAAAGGAAAATACGTATTTTAGTGATGAGCATCTCACATATATATATGACATGGCTTCTTAACACATGAGTAAGTACTCACTAGAATATACATGTTTTCGCATCTGAAACCTGTAGTTGCTAACCACCAGAAGGTGACGTAGCACAACAGCGTACTCTGAATGGAAACTTGGCACATCCCTTAACACATCCAAAACGTGATTGAAAAGTACTGTAGCAATGTGTAACAAAGGATAGCATTCACCTGAATGAATATTATGCGAAATAGAACGGTCAGTGAGCATAAGAAAACCTCGATATCAACCATATTGCAATAAAAATGATTAAATCAAGTTAAAAATTCAAATAGTTGACTTATTTTTTAATCTTGTCTTAATTTTTTCCAACCAGAAATGATATCATTATCAGCAAGTGGAACGACAGCCCGAAAAGTTTTTGCAAAGTTCAACTTTGGCACACGCTTCTTGCTCGAGGAGATCTCTAGTAACACACACTGGATAATAATTTCGACAAGAAAAGGCCAACTCTCCGCTGTAAAACAACAATTATTAAACAGTTAAAAGTATATTACATGTAAAACATACACCAAAATGGTAATTTGAAGACTTCTCACGATGTCGGAAATCATTAGTTTTAAGTGATGAAGATTTCTCAGAAAGAAATCTAGAAAACCCCACTGATATTTCGCCTCCTACCCATGCACTCAGCAACTTAATCCTTCCTGTGATGAAAAATGAGAGAAATAAAAAGATAAATCCCATATAAAAAGCAAAATAAAAGGCTCAATAAGTAACTTCACGAGCTTTGTATTCCCTTGTGGGATGAAATCTTAGATATTACATCTTGGTATTCACTTGAAGATATTGCCGTTGTCATCACAGAAGTACGGCCGGCCAGCCCCTCCTATATTTATCAACTTTAGTTACTGCCCATTTCCAGAAACTCTACAGAACTCAAGTAAAACAAAGAAACTGCCCATGGCTTCAGCCATTCAGACCCGTTGCAGTGAACTACCGTTTACCGATGCACTATTTTGTATACTCAATTAATCCGATATGTTGGTCGTATTTTGAAATCCGGTAGAAACTGGTGGCGCCACGAGAGACCCAATCGTCGTTACCCAACAAAGTACCGTTGGCGTCGTGAGTGTTGTCTTCCTTGTAATCTGAAGAAACTTTGTGACCCAACTTTTGCGATGATAATGGAAACCCAGCAGTGTTAACGTGCGAGAGTCGGAGCGTAGAATAGGGGAGGAATTCGAATGCTCCAAGGGGAGAAGATATTTATTTACCGACTCTCTCTTCATTACCGTTGTAAAATACAGACAGCCGTTTGGAGACATTCGAATTCGAGTTACAGACTTGGAGAGTAAGTTGCCGCCCAATTAGCTAACGGGCATCCACGCCCTAATTCAACAAACTCTTCTCGCAAACTACAAGACTGTTTTTCCAACTAATCGATCGAAAGAGTTTATTGTATCCAGAAGCTCTCAAACTCGCTCCATTGAAGCCATCTATTTATCTCAGAGAAGTTAACTTTTCTTCTTCCTGGTATCAATTCTGTCTCTTATAAAAGAACTTGTAATTGGCTATTTATTTATCTCATTTCTATCCTTCGTTGAAAGAAGAGATCTCGGAGTAATTAGCCCAAAGCATATTTGGCACTTCTCTCAATTCTATGTATTTAATTTAATTTAAATATTGAAATTAATTTAATATTTACTAAAACCAATGTTTTAAAAAACGATACCGATCTATATACCGAACAAACTTATTGGTCGATATACCAGATATTATATCGAATATGTATCGAATCTATACCATATTAAAATAAATTAAATTATAAAATATTTATATTTTATTTTTTCTTGAATAATCTGACCCCGCCAAAAACATATACCGGCCGTACGATCGAAATTTCGGGTATACCGGACCGGTATATCGAAAATTTAAAACATTTATTAAACTAGTGTAATTTTGCAAATGGCTTCAAACATCATTAATTTAAATAATTTAAATAAACTATAATATCCTTCTTATCCAAAGTGGTTTTACTAGTAACATTAGTCAAACAATCTAAACGTCAGCGTTCTACGTATTTTGTAATAAAAATGCATGATCGACCATTAGAGAAATGGTAGGGGATGATCAACATAGCATTTTGAGAATGTTTGTATACGTTATGTAGAGATATTGTCAAGGATGATAGTTAAATTAAAGATACAATTATCATGAATTCATTATTATTAGGTACAAGTACACCATGATAGTTGTTATTTATGTAAAAAAATCAATATACTTTGATGTATAAAAAATAATAATATTTAAATTTTAATTTATAAAAATAAGGATAATTTAGTTATTTCGTAAATCACGATCATGTCAAACCTAGTTTTAGTAACTATGATAAATTTGTGATTAAAAAATATACACCTATTCCGATTTTATTTTGTGTGTGTTAAAAAATATGATAATGACTCACTGCACCGCAATTTCCATCGATATTTCGAAAAAGCTTGATTTATTTTTTAGACAATGATTCATTATCATCATATTAATTAAAAAAATATACAATCCATCTTCCACTTTGTTCTTCAATGGTTATTTATAAACAAGAGAAAAAAATTAATTCAATTTAGCAAATGCACGGCCAACCCAAATAATGAGTTTATTTGCTTCAACAATTGAAAATACTTTCAAGTTGGATGAATTCACAAAAACTATGTTTTTTAACATACGCGCACACTTTCAAGTCGTGTTTTCACAACCAATACTTAAATCAAATGTTGCACATTTGCAAAATACCTAATTAATCCTTATTTTTAATAATTAAATTATGGTTAACCTTATTCCTCTTAATATATAAAAAATATTAATATTTTTACTTAAATAACATTTATAATACAACAGTTTTAACAATAATTTTTACAAATTACCATATATTATCTATGTTTTAATGTCGGTCGGTATACCAGTCGATACGATGAAAATCAAACGGCACCGGTAGACCTGAAAAAATAATTTTCGTACCAGACAATAATTTACGAAGCGAAACGGTACCTGAACCGTTATGAAAAAATTTCATATTACACCCATCTAATTATTTAAAACAAACCCAATAATTTACTAATTAATTGTATTTTTAAAATGATAGTGAGTGTCCACGTACTAACACACATATAACTATAAGTGTCTACAAATCGATCCAAAGCTTTGTAAAACAGCCCTGTTTTTACCGTCACTCTCAATCACCCACATTTTGTAAATACTCTTCCTAAATTCAGGTACTTGCCAAATGGGTATGTAAACTCTTTCTCCTTTTGATCTTCTTTTCTCACCAATTTTTAGCTCTTGAATGAAATCCTTGTGTCTCCTCCATTTGTACTTCAAATGATAACTAGTCAATCAACAAGAACGACATTGGAGACCAATTTACCACCCTAATCAAACCAATGCTTTCAAATCGGTCCGGAATTATGTATCGGTCCAGACCGATATGAATAGTAAGAATAATATATCGACCGGTACCATATTTTATTTTATTTTTAAAAAAAATTAATATTTAATTAGTTCTTTTCATATATTTCTTTAACAAACTACTTTTATCATTGAATTTTAATAAACTACTAACTTGCAAAGTAACAATCTTAGTGGTAGATAAAGATATCTCTTCACAAACTACAAGAAACCCAAAAATTAAATATTAACAAGGACCCAAATGAGCATAGGCCTAAAACCGCCTTCTTACTTTCAGTACGTGATCCCTTGGAGAGTATGTTGAACTTATTTTCTAAAGGAACTCACGTATGTTGTCAAATATACCAAGTTCAGGGAATGGTTTTAGCTCCTGATGCAAGACGTAAAAATTGGCCATTGGTGACAACATCAAAAGCAGCAACATTGGGCATATATGCACATACAGAAACTCACTTTAATATACTCGTGCAAGGATGAGTCAGAATCAATAGTAAGTTGTTGCAGCAACTATAAGAATTGAGAAGAAGAAGAACCACAACATGCAACCAATTGGGAGGAGTAGCGCCACTAACAAAACAATGTCTTATTCCTAATGAAATTCAATCATGGGACAACATTTAAAAAAATCATTCTCTGAACAAAAAACTTACGCTTTATATATTTAATGAATAGAATTGAGCAGTGTGAATCTCAAAAATCAGATATTTCATGGTTCGAGCCAAATATGTTGCCAAAATGTGCAAGTTGTAGAAATTTAGCATAGCGATCGCAAGAGAGACAACTGTATTACCAACTTTATACTTCCATAGCTCCATGGAAGAGGCATCTTTGTCTAAATAAAAATGCATATAATTAGAACTTACTTAAGTACTAGGCAAGGCGGCTTTAAAACC
>RWGZ01001691.1:727926-752611 GCA_009725065.1 Utricularia reniformis | reverse complement strand
ATTGATGAAATGTTCAAATGTTCAATTTCAATTTTCAAGTTTCAAATAATGATTATCATTATAATTATATTTATAGAATAGTGGGTTATGAGTCGTTTCGGAAATCTAATTCTTCTAAAATTTCCGTTTCAGTGATTCCGCTTCGAAGTTTCGACGAATCCGCTTCGACGTATCCAAACATGATAGTATATATCAGTGTTCTTAAATATGAATCGGTTCGTGAATCGAAAATTTTAATGGGTCACTGAACCGTTGTCGAATCGTTGTGAAACCGTTATCGAACCGGTGTTGAAAATGTTATTAAATTTATTTATTTTTATTAAAGAATATTTTTTGAATTTTTTTAAAATAAAATTATAAAAAAACTATTATTTTTAAAACCCGACCCATCAACTCACTCATCCAATGGATCGATTGATGGACCAATCACCCAGTCAAAACGAACTGGACTGAGTTTGAAAAGAATGGTATATATATATATGAGTGATGTAGTTTTCTTCATGGCAATTCAGCTATCTAGAGGCGTACACAATGACCTTATTGTTCTACATAAGCACACACCTAAGCCTCACATTCAATGCATCACTATAAATCATAAAGTTTTCATCTTGTACGGACAATGAGAGTATCAATGCCATGGTCAATTTGATTTACAATAGCTTGAACTTTCCTCCCCATACGTACTTAACTTCCTTCATGGTTAAATTCGTAAGCCATTTAGCTATCCTAGAAAAGTATAAAAATGTATTGTAGCAGTGTCAGAAGTCTTTTAAAATTAAAATATTATTGAATTAAAAATAATAATCACTTTAGCAATGACATTTTCTAAATTGTGTTTTTAACATTGATTTTTACAGTGTTTTATATGATTAAAACAATTTTTCTTTAATCAAAAAGAAAAATATCAATCGGGCAAACTTCAGCGAGGAGGTTGAGTTCATAAGGAATGGTGAATGTATGGACTCCTCGGGGGTGCGAGAGAGAATACCTTAGGCGAATCTCTACATCGGCTATAAACGGGAACAATCTTATGTTAAGGTCTAATTTCTTTTAATAAAATTCATTTTGAATTGTATTAAATTTTAAAAATAATAAAATAAACAATAAAGAAAAACATTCAATTATATAAAGTGATTTATTATTTAATTATCTTGTATATATGGGAAATACGTAACTAATTTATCCAAATGATTTAAAATGTTAAAACTGTAATAAAATTTATAACATTGAGTAAAAATTATTATCATATCATAACTCTATTCGGTAGGCGTTCCGAATGTCAAACCATGAATGTATATTAAATACATGACTAAAAAAATATTTAATTGGTATTCTAAAAAATAGCAATTAATTGTTAATCTAAAAAATAAACAACAAATATCAACTATTGAGTTTAGGCATAACATTATAATTTGGATATGAATGTTAATTTGTGTTAGCTAGTCAATCATCATTTTAATTTCAATTAATATATTATATTTTAATTGAAAATACACCAACAAATTTCTTCTTATATAAAAATCAATCTAAATATTTTTTATATAATTTTAATTCATAAACAGTAATATAATTGTACTATTTGTAAAATTTAAAAATTGTCATATTTTTTTATCAATGCTAAAAACTCAAAATGTATTTTATTAAATAAAAACTATTAGATGAAAAAACTATAAAAATGAGTACTAGAAACTTAATTTAAAATATGTCAATGTTATATTTATTATTATTTTTAATTCAATAATATTTTAATTTTAAAAGACTTGTGGAAATCAAGGGACTGCCTCCACCTTCAATGGGTCAACCCTTACTCCCTCGACCAACGCAATGCGACCTAGAAATGTTATCCTATCTGTCAAGAACTCACATTTGTTGTACTTAGCATATAGTTTTTCCTCCCTTGTTGTCCATAGTACGATCCTTGGATGTTGTTTGTGCTCTTCCTCGCACACTAGTATACCAATATGTCGTCCATAAACACGACCACAAATTTGTCCAGATACTTCCTGAATACTCGATTCATCAAGTTAATGAATACCGTAGGAGCATTCGTGAGACCAAATGGGAAGACGATGCACTTGAAGTGACCGTACTTGTCCGAATCGCTGTCTTAGCAATTCTCCCTCACCCTCAGCCGGTGGCATCCAGACCTCAAATCTATTTTAGAGATTCTCTTGCCCCTCTGAGTTGGTCAAATTTCAAATTTCGAGACATTTATACTTTGATCAAGTACAAGAAACCAGTGTTTTCACAAGAAAGGTATACCGTTCAATATGTCAAATTTCGCTCGATATCGATATTTTTTTCGTAGGATATTCAGGTCGATTTCCGAGTTTTTTCGAGTCTAATCCTAAAAAACTAATTAAATATTAATTTTTTTTAAATAAAATAAAAAAAAATTTGGTACCGACCGTTATACCGGTCGTATCAGTACGTAATTTAGGACCGGTATGAAAACATTGCAAGAAACAAGGTATGAAATGTTCAACGAATCACATCAAACATCATTCACACACCACATTGGCTTAAAAGCTAGGCTTTAGTCATCTAATTACTTAGAACAAGTTATATAATCTATCATTAGCATTATCCTTCTTTGAGAATCAACTCAAAAAGCTCAAGCTCGGAAACGAAAGACGGGTATGGAGGCGACTCACAGATTTGTGGTGAAGATGGAGGAGATTTCCAAGAGGAAATTAACCAATCAGAGAACTCTTCCATAGGCAGCTCTTCCATATGGAGATGTGATTCATTGTCATCAGTTTCATGATCAATCTAGAGAAAAAAGCATAAAGAATCCGCATTTTAGTTCGTATACAAACGTTGATATAAAACTTAAGCGTACCTTTTCGTCTTTAATTATCAAATCTTCGGAATCTGCATCAAGAAGAAAGGTTACAATCTTGTTGCACATATGAAATAAAGACAACATTTTCTTTAAGCCATGAGAGTACACACAAAGTATACATGTTTTGAGGAATAAATCATCATACACTCAATAAAAAGCTTAGCTCTTTATTTCTTAGGCATAAAACAATCAAAAGTAGTGATTAATAAATGAAATTGAATACATACCATGTCCAGGAAGGACTATATTCAAGAAATCGAGCTTTGTTAAGGTTTCTTTTGCTCCAACACATTTGCTATGATCATGCAAGAAACCCTCTTCAAGAATATTGAATTTAACATTGTTCGGAACATCGGATTTGGGAATTGTCTCGGACTCAAAAGCAAGACTCTGCAGAAATTCAATCTGAATTCCAGGCTTGTTGTCTTCTGAAATGTTTTTCTGAGAAGAAGCTTCATGATGAATAGCTGATTTGTTTGTGATATCATTCAAAGCTTTACGGGTCTCAATCGCAACTCCACCCTTCTTATGTGCAGCTTTTGAAGGTTTTGATTTACCATCAACTGAAATATTCACATAATTAAATTAGCTTACTCGGAAAAAAACAACAGCATACAAGAAAGACTGGAGAACTGAACTAAAAAAGAACAGCAATTGCAAGTTTTACTTTTACAATGGATTGAAGCTGTTTCATCTCGAATGCTCAACGGCTTAAGTGTTAGTGGCCTTTCCATATTCTTTCAGCACACTGCAACCACAAGAATCACCGCCACAACAGTACAAAGTGATTCAAAGTCCTCTGAAACGCTAAAAATAAATAAAATCGGTATTAATGAACTTGTGATTTTTATCAAAACTCTAACTGAAAATTGCACTTATACTAGATTTGATTTCTACTTTTACGAAAGGTTGAAAATACCCAGTGATTTTATAGTGGTATCCGTTCCACAAGAATACAGAATTCAGGAAAAAAAATATGTTTTCGAGAATAACGTATGCAGTGGAAGAGTTTAAACTAAAGCACAGGATACTGATACTACGCCGCAAATACTTAACGCTTTAAAAATGAAATCGAAAATTCTTAAGCGGAAAGACCGATGTTTATCTCAATAAAATGCTTACCCAAGGAATTGGATTAGTAGCAGGTTAACGAAGAATCCGCCGGCTAAATTGAAACCTTCAAATCGTCAACCGATCGGACGCGAAACCTACAAAACATCGCAGCGCGGGATTTCAATTTGCTTTGCCGTTTTAAATGAGAAAATAGCGCCCGTCCCAAAGTTACACGAAATTCCAAATTTCGTACGAACGCTAAATTTACTAGTCAAAGTTTAAAGTTTTGCTAAATTTATTTTTGAAGTATTGTTAATTTGACAAATTAGATCCATAAAATTTGATATTTTATCAAAATCGATCCTCAAACTTTGATATTGGCAATACTAATTTCCAAAAATTACACCTACTAACAAATCTAGTCCCCGAAATTTCATAAATTTGGTAAAATTGGTTCCCAATTAATTTAACGACGTTAGTTTTACCGTTAGGGTCGAAACCGGGTTTCCGGGTCCGACCCAAAATATTTAATTATTTAAAAAAAAAAATTTTAAAAATTATTATTTTTAAAAATAAAAAAAAATGAAAAATTAATTATTTTTTTAAAAAAATTTATTATGGATCCGACCATCAAATTTTATTATGTATCCGTCCCAGGTTTTCGGGTCCGACTAGCAAATTTTATTTTTTTAAAAAAATTTCATACCGGATCGGAACGAAATTTTGAACAAGTATACGCCCGTTACAGAAAAAATGGGGCGGAACCGATATTTTAAACGGTATTGAAAAGTCTTCGTCAAAATATAAATTGTCGGAAATTGTCAAAATAAATTTCATGAAACAATTATATCGAACTTCGAACAATATATCTCATCGAACATTAGTAAAATTTAAATATTGGTATTCGGAATACAAATCGAATATAACTCTCAGTCTTCACGAAAAAGTCAATTTCTAGAATATAAATTTCGTATCTTTCATGTTCAAAAATCAATTTTCATATGTATCCATATATACTTTCATCAATTTTGTTATCGTGAAAATCATATACAAATATATCGGTATTTAAAAATACAATTTTATTTTGTTGAGGACCAAATTTGCCGAATTATGTAAACTTTGGGGACTAAATTAGCCATTTAAAAGTTTGGGGACTAACTCTGTCACATTTTGCAAACTTTGAGGACCATTAACACCGTTAGGGACTAAATTTGCTAAAATCACGAACTTTGAGGACCAAATTTGCGTAATATTACTTTGAGGACCAATTATGTCACACACAAAATTTTGTGGATTGGTTTTGCCAAAAAAAAAAGGGTTTGGGGACTGGTTTTGCCATTTTAAAACATCGGGGACTGGTTTTGCCAAAATATATAAAGTTTATGGACCAAATTTACCAAAATTCGAAATTTTGGGATCAAATTTGTCTGTCGCCCGTTTTAAATATTCTTCCTTTGGACGATTGCCTGTAATTTAATCGAACGGTCAATATTAAACAGATAGCCGTTAACCAACCATTAAAGGGAATTCACTATAGTTTTTAAATCAGTTGATATTTTATGATTTTTAATTTAATAAAAAATAATCCAAATTGAAGTTGGTTATTTTGCAATTTTGGATTTTAAGAGGTTTCGATTTGATAATATAATTTATAAAAGATGTTCGTTGTAATTTTCGAAAGTTTTCCGCTTCATTTCAAATTCAAAGACGTTTTCCCTTTATCGACCGTTGGGTGAATTCTCATTCTCATTCTCAAAGGCAAAAGCCGTTCTCCGGCTTCTCATTACCAACTTTTCAAAAAGATTTCCGATGCCACTCGCCGTCTACGACACTAGACGCCATGGCTGGCAACGTCCTTTTCACATTTTGCAGGTATATCTATCCATCTTCTGTTGACCTAATTTTCATCTCGTGTTCAATTTCACTCTCAGATTGATCGATTCATTTTCCTTATTTCAATCTATGAAATCAAACTGTTGTGTCTGGGTTGAATTTACCATATTGATAACTATAATCTTCATTTTCACGTATTTCAGATTGTGGGAGTAGCAGTATTTTGTTTCCTCGTTAGCGCTTTTTACTGCTTTTCTGGACTTCTTCTTGGACAGAGAATTGCTGAAATTGCAGTCAACAGTTTCTTCTCCTTTTCGGTAGATTCAAATCTCAATTCATTTTAATGAGCATTTAACTGTTCTTCTCAATTCACATTTATGTGGTTATTCTCTAGGCATTTTCTGCTGCTTTTATGTTTATCCGGTGCTCTGCGATTGACCCAGGAGACAAAACTAGATTTCGATTCAAAAAGAAGAGAAGTCGAAAAAATTCTAAGCTTTCAAAGCTCAATAATTGGCAAATATTTAGCAGGATCATATTAAGATTCATGAGAAATATTGAGCTGAAAATCTTAAGAACTTGCATAAGAAGAAAGTACTTAGATCCTTTAACTACAAGGATGCAAATGGAGCCTCTTTTCCCAATCCCACTAGTTTCACATGATGATTCTGTATCTCCGAATCCAAAAGACAACGAGATTTCATTTTGCTCTCTTTGT
Organism: Utricularia reniformis; assembly: GCA_009725065.1. Lineage (NCBI taxonomy): Eukaryota > Viridiplantae > Streptophyta > Magnoliopsida > Lamiales > Lentibulariaceae > Utricularia > Utricularia reniformis. The sequence goes on along the minus strand of RWGZ01001691.1, from coordinate 746,162 downwards.
GATTTCGAGGTTTCGTAATCTTTTAACCAATCTAAATATCTCTTAAATGACTCATTTTCATTTACATTTCATTTTCAGGTTAACAGATACAGCAAGCATTGCAGGACGTGCAATCGCTGCGTCGAAGGATTCGATCATCATTGTAGAGTAAGATGGTGAAAATCTACCCTTACGAATCATCTGCCATTCGTAATTTCCTTTCTTTTTTGTCTGATTTTAGTGGCTAAACAATTGCATTGGGAAAAAGAATTACACAACATTCTTTCTTTTGATGATCTTCCTCTTGATAATGGTTAGTTTAATGGTTTTTTGTTTATCGACTATCGTCTTATTGATTCGATTTTTTCCCGATTACTGCTTCAGCTTGTACTTGAAGCAGGAGCTTCACTTGCTGTATTCATTAGATGTTTTGCTGATATTAGAGGCATAGAGGAAGAATTAAACAAGAGACATTACATAAAATTCCCTAGAGAACTCCTTGCTACATTAAGTGTAATCTTTTCGATCCGATTTCGATACGAATATGTTAGAATTTGTTTAACTAGTGCATTACCCTTATTGTACTATCGGTTTTATTCGTTTTTCAGGTTCTACTCGTTGTGATAACTTCGTATTCGGTAGCTGCTTTAGGACAACTATTCTTCTTCCATGTTGTTCTTATAAAAAAGGTATCATTTTCATGCATTTCAAACTGTGTCAGCTTGTATTAACACAGTTATGAAACTGAATCCTTGCAGGGCATTTCAACATATGATTACATTTTAGCAATGAGAGACGAAAAACAGTCTCTATTCGAAATGCTCGATGATTCTTCGGATTTCTCATCCGAAGATGATGAAGACGAAGAGGAAGAACTAGAACTAGAGCGAGGAAAATCAGAAAAAACAGCTGCATTTTCATTGTCAATGTGCAATAATCGGATCAAGGAACACCGAAATGTACGTATTTCTTTTCTATTCGATTACGAATAACTTTATTCACTATTTATACCTCACAGATGAAAGAAAACAAAGGTTTTCATGCATTACTTGATCCATGGAAACTAAGCAACCTTAAGAAGGAACAAGCTCTTGAAGCAAGAGAGAAAGCTGCAGTGATTAGAGATCCACTAATGCCATTACCTCTCGAAACAAAAAGCGGGCCAATGATAAATCTTTCATCGAGAAGTTCGAAACAAGAAGTGGATCATTTTGCATCACTGAGGCGGGTTTCGAGTCCGAGAAGACGAGTACATTGTGCATCACCGGAATTATCACCGAAGATGAGGTATAAAAGTGACTTTGATTTGAAGTTAACAAGAGTTTCAAGAGAACTAGAGACTCATATATCTAGGCAGGTTTTGTGGGGTGTTTTGAAAAATCATGGCAATGAGAATTCTCCAAGATAGCAGTAGCATAAAGGTTTGGCTTTCTAGATCTTGTAGTAAAAATATTTTCTAATTATTGACACTATTGCCCCTGTTTTATGACTAATATAAATTGATGGGTGTCATTTAAGCTATGTTAGCACGATTCGTACGGGTGTGTGTCTTGCAACGCACCGGGTGTGGGGTGCGCCAATCATACATGGTGCGTTCAATATTTTTTTTCCTACCGGGTGCATTGAATTATTTCTAGTACTGTTACTTTGGGGTATTTCACTCGTTAACTTAAGTTAGCGTGTTCATTTTTTCACATAATCGGTTTAGTTTCTACGTAGGGCTATGTAATTTATTCGGTAAAATAGAAATTCAAACTAGAATATTCAACATTATGCAATAATGATATAAAAGATTTGAAATTATCAGGTGTAGATGTTTGTCATTTTTCATTGAAGTTTTGACATATGGTGTTTTAGTCGTTTTTTGTTGAGAATACGTATCTCATGTTGAATATGAGATATCATGAGTAATTAGTTTGACGAATAATCTTATGTATTGGGTTATACGGACATTCTTTTGATCCATTAAATATAGAAAAAATAATCTTGCTCGAATGTTATATTTTGATATTCGTGTATCGTATTCTATAAAGTTTTGCATAGTTTTAAAGATAATGTAAATGTTCGAGTTTTGACGATATTTGTAGATTACAGCACCACTCGTGCAACCTAGCATTTAAGATTATATAGTTTGTATAATTTGGTAATTGATACTAAAATTTCTTAATTTTGATAAATCTAATATTTAAAGTTTCTTTTAGATAAATTAGTCCCAATATTTTAAGTTTTTGTTAGAACTAGTCCGTATGCTTTGTAACGTTGACGGAACTAGTTATCAATGTTTCAACCTGTTTGATTAATATATCATATAATACTAATTTTGATTTTGTATATATTAAAAAATAATAATTAGTTATTTTGTCTATACTCAAACCCGAAAAACTCGAAAATCCAACTAAAAACCTAGTATTAGGCAATGTTTTCATACTGGCAGATACGATGAAAACGAGCGGCACCAGTATTTCGAACGATACCAGGTTTACGGGTTGGGAACCGGGTTTTCCCTAGTCGACCGAGAATTTTGTTTCTTCTTACCTAATACTAGTTATAAGGTATAACTGATACGCCAGTATACCTTTTGAAGTAGTGTTTCCAGGTAGATTCGGATTTAAACGATACTCCGAAGAGGTATGAAAACATTGGTATTAGGTCGTATCAGACAAAATGATTCTACAACTAATTTTAACAACCATGATCAAATCATATTTTTTAGCGATGAACAAACTATACATTTGTTTTTGCTTTGAATGCATTAAAAAATCCCGATTTGATAATCTAATCGTACCTCAATGCAGTTTTAATCGAGGAACCAAATAAAACTATTGACTTTATACCAATAGTTATAAGGATTGAAAAACTAAGGAAGTCCTCAAAAAGGCAATCCACCAACCAATAAGCGATTCTCTGGAGAAACATGACAAGGAACATACCTCACAAGCTCACACTTAACTCCTTGTTCCCTTAACCAAAACACCCTTCCAATGTCAATTATATCCTTGCAAATCTTCCCTAAAACCGCCCGGTTCACACCTGACATACTCTTAACGACATCTCCGACCCCACCGTGTTCCGACTCTATTGTCGTATTCTCGAACCTATAACCCCAACAATTATTCATCAAGCCATAAACATTCCATCTAAAGAGAACATAATATCAAGCCTACATTATATGATCTAAAGAGTCACCATGATCTGCATCAACTGCCCAGCTAGTTAACCAAGAAATGGTAAGAAAATCTTCCTTTGTGAATCCCATTTCAAACATTAGTTTCTTGTCTGCAGAATGCTAAATGTAATTTACATCGAGATAACGAAGAAATGAAGTGAAAAAAACGATGAGTTTTAGTTGATTACTGATGTATGTTTTCCACTGACAAAGATGGTGGCAGCATGTAGCAATAGCTAAGCCTTTTAATTGGCAACTTGTTTGTATCTGAGAACCCGAGGTTTCACGAATGCAGCATCGAAGTGTCACATCTAGAGTAAAGTGAATTATACACTATACAATAGAAGAAAGAGCTTTAAAAAGTTTAAGTACCTGTTGCTGGTCCACAAAGATGCTTCCCAATTGCTGCATATTGTGTTCCTTTTAATGATTCTACTGCTTTTATATCCAGGTCTTCGACTGCAGTTTTGTGGGTAGTAATCATATGAGTACCCAATCTCGATAATCATCGTGTTTCTATTAAAACCTTACTGTCAATTCTTAGCCTTTCTAACAATAAGCTTGTTTTCTGGCGCAAGCTCCGATCGGCCTACAAGTAGAAGTGAAGCATCTCAAAACAAAGCACCAATCGGGACTGGGACACAAAGAAATACATGAAAAAACATATAGAGCACAAGGGACTGTATCTCAAATCAAACACTGACCTTCAATTTGTATGACTTGCGTTCCACGAGTAAGACCTTCATGATCCCGTAACAATCGGCAAGTACTTGTGCCAAGTATCCTCTCCCCGCACCGAATTCAACTACAGCGGAAACATCATTACCGATCTCAGAGTTGCTAAGTTTACTTGAAGAAACATTAGTATAATGATCTTTCAACACCCCAAAAACTTGTAGATTTCCAAGAATGGATGCTTGTTGCAAAACATGCTTCTCCCTGTACGGCAATTTCCTAGAAAAAATGAACTACAATCAATTGTCAGCATAAATTCTATAGCATTGAACATTTATCATACTTGTCGACTTCTCTGTTCGTCCAAACGGTACATGCTTCCGGGGTTATATAAGAATCTGGAATATTATCACAACGCGAAGCATGACATGCCTTAATTCTAGAAATCAGTTCAATGAAATAGGGAACAGGCATGGCATAGATCATATTCCTCTTCATCTCAGATGTAAAATTAGGTTCCGAGTTGTCATCTACTCCTTCCGATTCACCGGAATTTATTCCCTTTCGATAGAATGGTTGGGAACCAAGGAACTGAGATTGTTTCAGCAGAGGACATTTATTCAAGTGACACTTCAAATTTTCCTCCAGAACACAACTGTAACGAAATAATGCACAATCCATATTATTCATAATGTTAAAAGAGCTAGGTCATGGTAAAACTAGAACAACAACAATGGTTACAGAACTGCTCAAATAACTTATTGCAAAAACCAAAATTAGAAATTAATTAAAAGGGATTCATTACTGCGAAGGATCGATCGGACAAGGAATCCATTTTGCATCAAATCTCTCCGTGTGATTCCCGCAGTATCTGAAAGTTTGAAGAATTCAAAAATACGTTATAGCCGGCAAAAAGTACGGGTCACGAAGCAGAAGAGAAATAAAACTGAGAATTATACTCAGAACTGACGATGGGTGAATTTGCGCAAAATCTCCTCTTCTTCGCCAACCAAAATTTGCATCGAGCCGCCATTTGCCAAAATTAACGGGAATCAATTGGTCTTATAAATTCTTCCCAATTTAATGGGCTGGAAAAGAAAAGGCCCAGGCCCAATAAATCTAAGCCTTTTAAACGATACTACGATAACAACGATGCTAGTTCTTAATTCATTTCCTCCAGAAGAATCGAAACCCTAAGCATAACCGCCGCCGCCGCGAAGATGCAGATCTTCGTGAAAACCCTAACCGGTAAGACGATCACCCTGGAGGTGGAGTCCTCCGACACTATTGATAACGTCAAGGCCAAGATTCAGGACAAGGAAGGAATTCCTCCGGACCAGCAGCGTTTGATTTTCGCCGGAAAGCAACTCGAGGACGGGCGCACACTTGCTGACTACAACATTCAGAAGGAATCGACACTCCACCTTGTCCTCCGCCTCCGCGGTGGAGCGAAGAAGAGAAAGAAGAAGACTTACACCAAACCGAAAAAGATTAAACACAAGAAGAAGAAGGTAAAGCTCGCGATTCTCCAGTTTTACAAAGTGGACGACTCAGGTAAAGTCCAGAAGCTTAGAAAGGAATGCCCTAACGCTGAATGCGGCGCTGGAACCTTCATGGCAAACCATTTTGACCGCCATTACTGCGGCAAATGTGGAATGACATATGTCTACACTAAGGCCGGTGATGATTAAGGTTCGCCGATAACTTAATTTCATGAAAATTATCGCGTTTTCAGTTACAAAGAACCATTTTTTTGCTTGATTTGTTGTTTGCCTGCAACTTTTTTCGACTTCTTATTCATGCATTCATCTTTATTTCAATATCGCCTTCCATTAAATCCGTTAGCGTTTCCTATCGCCGCCATGGAATTAGGTTAAGAACTAATTTGTGCGTTATATTTTGGTTCCTGGTGAGTTTCTAATCACCAATCTTAAATTTTGGGCATATTATTTTAACAAAATATCTAGGGTTTGGATCTAATTTCTTGATTTGGGAAAAAATATACAAAGTTTGTTAAGTTTTTATTCTTATTTTTTTTAAAAATAATATAATCGAAAATTTGTTGAAAAATAATATATTATGTCTAGCTAATATCTTATTTTATTTATTATTTTAATAAATATATTATATATATTTGATGTGCTAAAGTTTTAAATTTTGATATCTAAGTTTTGTTCTTTTGGTAAATCCAATATTTTTAAAACCATTATTGACCTGTATACTCGACCAGTTTATTGAATCGATATATTGGATATGTATAGGATCCGTACCGGAATATTAAAATAAATTTAATTATAAAATATTTAAATTTTATTTTTTTAAAACAAAACTTGACTCGACCCTCAAAAACCTAACCTGACTCACAAAATGCCCGTACCGGCTGGTACGTTCGAAATCTCCGGTATAAAAGATTGGGTAAATCTACATCAAAAGTCGGTTGCGACACTTATTATTATAAATTATAATTTGGGAATTCAATTATTATGCTAAAATGAAGAATATATGTATTGTAGATTTGATTTTTTGCTACGTTACCAGGATTTTTATTTATATAGAAATTGACGAATCTGATTATCTTCCAATTTTCCGATTCTCGAATCGCGTTAAATGAGAATGTAAAATTCAAAAAATAAATAAGAAATCTAAATTATCATCTTATAAATTTTATAAGTTATGTAATATTTATTAACTTTTAATTATTTTATTAATTTTTAAATTTAACAAAATTTTAATTTGATGATAAATTATTTATTATATATTATGTTTATAATTTGATCATGAATAAAATATATATTATCAATAATTATGATTATTTTAAATTATAAAAAATTATAAATTATATAACTAAAATAATTATTATAATTATAAAATTTACAAATCCTTATCCAGATTCGCTAAAAAATTACGTATTTCGAATCACGAATTGTGTCGTGTCACGTATCGTGGTAACATAGATTTCTTGTTACAAAATCTCGTCTTTATAAACTATATAAAATTAATATTATGTAACAATTTTGTTTGCCATTGCTACCTTCAATGTTCGTAGATTATATAGAAATAGGGCGAGATATGATCAAGAAAATGTCAATAATTTAGCAATTGACAAAGCATGCAAATACGATTTGGAACGTCTAGTCGTCATTCATAGTCATCAAATAATCCATCTAATAATCGACTTTCAGATCTCATTCTTGAATGCTATACTCTAATATCGAAATAGATGATGGAATCATGGACAAGGTTTGAACCAATTATTGTTTATTGTACTTTGTAATACTTAAAGAAATGTGTCATTGTATTTTTATTCATTTTCATTATACTTTATGTAAAAAAAGAAGTAAATAACAATCAATGTTTCATATCTCTTGAGTTTTTATCATAGTTTTTGAAACCAGTTCGGACTGCCCGGTCGAACCGGTCCTAACACAAATCCGATCCGTTCTGAATAATAGTCACATCTCAAAACGAGATTACGTCAGCAAAATTCGGCTCGATCTTAATCTAAAAGTTAAAAATCGATCAAAACCGTTTCGATCATATAGAATTGGGTCTATTGGTCACAATTTTGACATTGACATATTATTTGTCTAATATTTAATCAAATAAGGTAAAAATAATATTTTTAACTCATTTACAATTAAATTAATGAAAAAAATAATTTAAATTTATTTTATTATTAAATAATATATTAATATTATAAAATATACATATTTTTAAAAAATCTGTTTGAACCGATCCAATCATCCGATTTAATCAATTGAAGAGATTTTTGATTCATCCATCAAACTAGTTTCAAAAACTATGAGATTGATACATATTTTGATATGAGGTTTATGTAGGGCTGTTACATGATCGGAACAGTTCATGTTCGAATGAATATGAATATTCGCTTAATAATTTGAATAATGTTCTAACATATTTTCACATTCAAATAAAATATGAATAAATATAAATACGTTCGAATAAAAATATGAATAAACATGAACTCAATGAATTGAGATAGTTCCAATTGAATAATGGGTTTGTTTGGTACCCCGATTAAAACAGCGGTGAGATGTTGAAATCGTGATTTTTTTAATGTGCACAAAACATAAGGTTAATTGCGATGTGATAATCGTTAAAAAATCACGATATCATCACAACTGTTAAAACCAACTGTGGCCTCATCGTGATTTTGGAAAAGACTCATTTACCCTTACTTCTATTAATTATAATATAATTATATTTATTATTCTATATATATATATATGGGTATATTAGTATTTTTAGATAAATCACGATCATAATATCGCAATTTTACCAAATATACTTAAAAATTCATGATAATCATATCTCACTACATTTCACTACACCTCACCAGACCCAATACATACCTTTAGGGTTTAGATATTACTTTTAGCAGCACAGCCCAATACATTTAAAAATTTTGATTCCAGGTTTTGGCTCTCTCCTCTCCAATATTCCATGACAGGAATGGTATTCTTCTACATGTGTAGTGCTGCTCTTTCTGCTTGGCGCCTGCGGCGCTCTAGTTATCGAGATGTTTCTTCATTGAGTAAGGTAATGCTGTTACTTCCATTCTGATTTTATTTAATATTTGTTTTAAAAAAATATTTCTGAAGACGGGAGCTCGTTTTGGGGGAATTCGGAAACCCTAGCAGAGAGGAATTTATCACGCTATTCATCTTGTTGTATTATGGTTTTGTTATTTGAGGTTTCGTTGATTAATTGCGAAATATGTGTGCGCGAGAATTTAGAGAATATGGATTACGATGAAATCGAATAATTCAGTAATTTGGGATATTGTAGTATTTTACCTGTTCTGAATATATACAGTGTTTGCTTCATTTTCGCTGTTTTTTTTGTTTTTAGGGTATGAATCAGCTTATTGGCACTGCTAATAATCTGAAGTTCCTTCCTTTGGGTGCTTTGCCTTCCTCCATTCTATACTGCAGTCATTGCCATACAACTGTTGTAAAGATCTCTAATGAGGAAACAGAATTCAGTGATGTTGAGAGCAAAACCAAGGATGCAGCTGATCTCTTAAAAAACTGGGGTTGCAGCGAGAGCGAGATTGCAAAGATTTTCGAGCGATGTCCTCCGGTAAGAAGATACTGTGCTCATAATCTCCAGTCCAAGCTTGAAGTTCTGTCTCATTTAGGAATCAAATCTTCTGAACTGGTAAAAATGGTGCATTGCCGACCTCGGTTCCTCTGCGGCAACATCAATGTATCATTGAATGACCGAGTCCAGTATCTTGAGAACGCATTTGGGTCGAGAGATATTGTTGTTAAGAGCATTGTGCGGAATCCTTCTCTACTCACTTATGACTTACATAACAAATTGAAGCCTGTCATGGCCATGTATGAGTCCATGGGGATCAGTAAACAGGATTTGATCAAAGTTCTCCACGCTCGTCCAACCTTGATTGCCCGGTCCAATATCGATGACCAGAAAATGCAGTGTATCAAGAAAACAGGAGTCACTGTGGAATCAAGAATGTACAAATATGTGGTCTCCTTGTTTGCCATTTCACGTATAGAAACAATCCTCGAAAAGATTGCGAACATGGAGAGATATGGGCTTTCAGAGGAAGAGATATTTCATATGATTGGGCGGTCTCCTCTTCTTCTTACACTCTCAGTTGATAAGATTCAGAGGAACATGACTTTTATCATTGGAACATTGAAGCTTGATGCCAATGTTGTGCTTAAGAACCCGTTTTNATGATCGTGATTTATGTAAAAATACTAATATACCTTTATATATATAATAATAATAAATATAATATATTATAATTAATAGAATTAAGGGTAAATTAATCTTTTCCAAAATCACGATGAGACCACCGCTGATTTTAACAAGTTTGATGATATCGTGATTTTTTAACGATGATCACATCGCAATTAAGCTTGTGTTTTGTTTAACATAAGAAAATCACGATCTGGACATTGCATCGCACCTCACGGCAGTTTTAATTTGAGTACCAAATAAACTCATTATAAGTTATTTGTTTTAATATTTTTATAATATGTTTGTTGTTCTTAGAAAGCACAATATAGAGACACTTTTCTAACTCATTAGATACAAATTTCTACCATGTTTTGTTTTAGTTTTTTATGGGTTTTCATCTTGACCGAAATTTCGTCGATTTTTTTACCATTTCGGCCTAGCCCGATACTTTTTAAAATATTGAGAGATACACGTTGAAAATCATTCGTATATTGATAATGATAGAAGATGAGTCACAAACTATTTCTTATTTCATATTTTATGGTTTTAGATTTTGTTTAATTTTTATTTTATAAAAAACAATGTATCCAAAATATCATTTGTAGTAGTCGATATCAGTCATCAATATGAAAACATTGTTTACCTAACTTATTATACAAGAAGGACAACTTTATGATGAGTTCCACCCGCACCAATAAATGTCACGAAATTTAGTCTAACGACGTAACCTCGTATTTATCGTTCGGACAAAAGACACCACATGTTAAGTTTAGAGATTGGACTCATAACCATCTTATGGATCGTGATTATCTCCACAACTAATTGAGATGTTGTTTTCTAACAATACGTGTTTAATGTTACATGACACATGAAGTGTCATTGTTTATCAAAATAATAATTAAAATAGCCAAGGACATTTAATTTCTCGAAATTTGTATAATTTGACAAATTTTATCATCAATTGTTCTTTTGACAAATCATTTTTTGTAGGTAAAACTATTCCTCAACTTTCGAAATTTTGGAAAAAATAGTTTTCATACTTAATAAATTTTGGCAAAAATAAGCTCGAAAATTTAATGTGTGCCAAAATTCGTTTTCACAATTTGGTAATTTGTGTTTGCGATTGGGAGACTAATTTGCCAAATTTAGGAAATATTGAGAAATGTTTTATAAAAAGAGAAAATTGTGAAAATGATCTCTAATATTTAAAATAGTGTAAAGGCGATGCCCCCAAAATTTGTAAATTGCGTGAGAATCCCCCGAAGTTTCAAAACCGTTCGAAAATGACCCTCTAGTGAATAGTAACGGTTTTCGTATTTTTCCGTATAAGTGATTTTGATAATTTATGCGTTATTTTTAAAATTTTCAAAGTTTGGAGACATAGTCATAACATCTTTTTAAGGTTAATTAGTTAAATAGAAACTTTCGGACGTTTAAAATATGAACGAGCATAAGGGTCAAATATAAACGGTTTCGGAAGTTAAGGGGCTAATCACGCAATTTTCAAACTTATAGGGCACGGTGTTCACAACATTTAAAAGTTTGGGGGCCAACCGTGCACATTATATGGGTTTTGTATGCAATTTACAAACTTTAGGGGCACCGCCTTTACACTATTTTAAACATTATGGGTCAATTATAAACACCACTCTTTATAAAAATGATTAAAGTAGAGAGACTAACAATATCAAAATAAGGTTTGTGGATTAAATTTATCAAAATTCACAAAACTTTGTGGATCAAACATGTCATTTTTTCAATTAATATATATATATAATCGGTATGGTGTTATTTGTTCGAATAACCTCTTAGAACGATTTTTTCAATATTTTTGAATTTAACATACTACAATTTATTATCAAGAATAAAATTGAAAAACAAAAGGATAGAATTTAATTTATCAAATAAAACAAGAGAACCATTATAATATCTATAATTTAGTATAAAAATAGGAAAATATGGAGATACGTGAAATATGATATATTAGAGTATTTAAAAAAATTATAATATTTAATATTATATTTACAATGAATACAAATAAAATAATATTTTTATTAGTGAACGTTGATATTTGTGTACGAAAATATTAAGGTTTGTTCAAATTATAAATGAATTAAAAAAAAATTCGAACAAAATTCATATTTATATTCGAACAAACGAACATGATAATATTCGAGCTGAACATAGTTAGAATACAATTGTTCACATCGATAACATGATACATGAATTAATTTAATTATTTTTTTGAATAAATTGGATCACACAATACTAGTAATATAGTATAAATAAATAAATATGTGTAGAATATTTAATTATGAGATATAATTATTTGATAAATTTCATTTTGTACTTTGCTTTTTTTCTGGATTCCAATTTTACATTCTTTTATTAGATAAATTACATTTAATACTTTATTGGTTTTTGGATTCCAAATTTACATTATTTATTATAAAAAAATTATTTAAATATTTAATGTTATGTTAGGTGTTCATTATCTTAACAATAATACATTGTAACATAAAGATAATATTTAATTTTTCAATATTTTCATATTTTTAAATTCTCGTCAAAAGAAATGATTATTTCAATCTTCCTTACCATTGTGTCATCGTTTTGGATTACAAATACGATAGATTTAGCAAAAAAAGTGAAGAAAATTACGAATTATAAAATAAAATTGACTAAAAAGAAATTTATGTTTTAATAGTGAAATAAATAATGAGTCAAAAATAAGATTTTTCCCTATTTTATTAAATATTAGACAAAATATAGGTTCATTGTATTAAAATTTTGGCCCAATAGTTTCAATATTAGCGGGCAGAACTAAGGGTGGAGTGGGCATAGGTTGACCCATCCGTATAAATGGATCAACCCATAGGTCGATTGTAGAAAACATATGTATAGGTTGAGCCATAAAAAATCAATATGTTCACCTATACGAGTTAACAGGTTGATATTTGCTGCATCTAATTATTATTTTAATTTTTGAATTAATAAATATTTTTTAAAAAATTTATAATTTATATTGTTTCAACTTTCAAGTTGTGCAGAACTTCTAACTTGTCGAATTAACCCGTTAACGGGTCATGAATATTTACTAACCCATTAGATCAACCAGTACGGGTTGATGGGTTCTACGGGTTCAGCCCGTAACCCATTGAGCCGGACACGTATCCACCCTAGGTCAAACTGATTTTGACAAGTTTTTAACATTTAGACCAGGATCGAACTGGTTTTTTGCAGACATGACACAATTATAAGATTTTGCATTTTTCAGAATGGATCAAATCAATTCTAACACCGTTTCACTGTAGGACTTGTGGGATCTGCTAGTCCGAATCGGTTTCAAAACCATCCAACGTGTTTGACCTGGTATAAAAAACCATGCTCCATATTAAAGGTAGTGGCATATAAAAAAATGAAAGTTATCCAATTATATTTTATTATTTTATTTGAATAAAATATTAAAACATATTATTTAATTAAATTAGCATTAAATGTCGTATTTATTACACTGTTTCATTGAAGACTCTCCTGGGTAATCGACAACGACATATGGACAAAATATTGAATTTGTCATGAATAAATTTGTCATGTCTATGGACCAAAGTTTAAAATGTGTATCTTTATTTTGTTAGGTAAAATGTTGATTAAATCAATATTGTAAAAATTATATCAGATATTGAATCGAATATAAATATAATACAAATTTATATATTTTAAAAAAGACGGGTTTTTAGTGTGTTTATTCTGTTTTTAGGGGTTGAATTGAGTTTTTCGGTTTTTTGTAATTTTAGAAGAACCATGAAGGATTTCTAGTCGGTTAGCGATTGAACCGGTTGATCCTATCCCGTATTGATTTCATTGGGTAAGATTGTATTCCATATCAACTTGATTTGAACACAACATTTTTGTTATATTTTTCTTAAACTTATAATTTATCGGTTTTTCGTGAGAATAAGATTTTATAAATAACATAAATATTTGTTTTATATTTTTTAATTAATATAATCATTTACTTATATTTAATATTTTTGATTGAATTTTATTTTTATTAATCAATTTAAATTATTTACAACTTAAATTTATTATTATTAATTATTGAAACTTGTGAGAGTTAATTTGATGTTAATATATTGTATTTTAATCAAGGAAGTTAAACTGGCCGGTACCGTTCGTACCGGTCATGACTGATACGAACGATTTTTCCTATATATTGGTGGTATACCGGTGATATATAGGAATATCAGTGTACCGGTCATAACCGATATTTACCGGTATGACTACCATGATTTTAATTTATTATATATTTTTAATTAATTATATGTATTATTTTATTATTTGTATATAAAATATACAACAGATAAATTATTTAGCAAATAAAATATTAATATAATTTGGTAAATAAATAATTTGCTGAGATGGCAAATTTAACAAGTGGCAATGCTTTGTGACTAAGACAATTGATAAATTGGTAGTTGAAGCGTATGGTAGCGCTCCCGCTCTGCACCCGCATCGCTGGCAATAGTACCACTACACCAATGTGCAAATTTCCTTATTTTAGATAAGAGAAAATTGCAAAGATGACCCCTAATCTTTGAAATAATATTAAAACAATATTCTTATAGTTTCAAAATTACATATGAGTCACCCAAAGTTCCAACTTTTTAAATTTGTAAACACTATACTCTAAAAGATTAAAAATTGCATGGTTGGCCCCAAAAGTTTCAAAATCGTTTATATTTGACATTTACGTCCGATATATTCTTAAGTTTATATACGAAGTAAAATTACCATGAAATATAATAACAAAACATTGTAAGACAAATTAGTCTTTTAACAAGCGGATGTTACATATTTCTCCGGTACATATATCTCCGAGTCAATTCTGATCTCTTTAATATGTTTGGAGGCTAAATATAAAATCAGTAAACAAAATCGGTTAATTTAAACATGTGGAAAGAACGATGTCAATTGTGCAAAAACTCAAAAAAATACCGAACGTGAGGGTCAAATATAAACGATTTTGAAACTTTTGGGGCCAACTATGCAATTTTTAAACTTTGAGGGAATGATGTTTACAAATTTAAAAAGTTAGAGGGTCAACCACACATATTTTGTAAAGTTAGGTGTTTCGTACGTAATTTTGAAACTATAAGGACATCGCTTTTACACTATTTCAAATATCGAGGGATAATGACAAACATCACACTTTTAGATAACGAAGATGTCGTGCGAAATGAAATATTATAATAAATATATATCTTTTATTTACAATATTATAAATTAAATAAATCCAATTTGATCAGAATGTATTTAAATATTTATTTGGTAATGTTTTCAATAGGTATGATATAAAATAAAAATCATATTTGATAGGGGTGTGCATTGATCGGGTAACCGATTTGATCATCATTTTCTTGATCCGATGGATACGGGTCGGAAAAATGATTATCCGAAACCGATCCGCAACAGCGGATCGGTTTACGGATCGATTTGTGGATATCATAATATTTATTTTTTAATTATAATTATAAAAAATTACCACTAATCACCAAATTTTATTTATTTATTTGATAAATATACAAATTATAAAACAACCAAAAAAACGTATATTCGGAATTTTCAAACATTTATAAAGTAAAACTTGAATTCAATATAAAAATTTAATTAAAATAAATACATGTAAACAATGAATTATTTTTTTCTTCTAAGTACATGAATCTGTAAAAAATAAACACAATTCACTTAGATATTCGTAATCACAACCTATAAAAATATAATCAATTGTAAAATTAATCACATTCTAAATGTTAATATAAAATATCCGAAGAATTATCTAACTTATTAGAATATATGATTTCAAAAATCAATATTCGATATTGATTACTTGATGTTCTTCCATATCGGTTATTTATGCAAAATAAGATTAGAATATAAAAACATTAATATTAAAGGAAAAAAAACAAATATTTATAATAAGGAAAAAATGTATTACCATATATAACGTTTTAACTTTACAAAATTAGAAAAAAAGTATATAATATAAGAAAATCAGATCGGATCGGATATGAATTTTGAAAAACCGTATCCGATCCGAAACCACATCCGATCCGATTAAGTATTTGCAGCTCGGATAACCGAAAAATCGGTTCGATTATGGTTCGGTTACCTCTGTTTTTCGGATCACCGGATTTTCATGCACACCCCTGCTAGATGCCCGAGCCCTGATGTAAGGACAAGAGACAACACAAAATGTTCTCAAGGTAAATAATATAGAACACACATAATTTACTAGTTGCCATTGTGTTGATCTTTTAAAAATAAGATGTTGTGTGATTCTATTTAGAGCTTATGTAGTATAGGGAATGAATTACATAAATATGTATTGTCTATGATCTAATTTGGGGGAATAAACACTATATAAATATACAAACCCATAATTTATTCTTATAAAACAAAAGGATAAAGATAACATTGTGAAAANCTCAAGAAGTTCTCAAAGATGGATGGTTTTACACAGGTGATATTGGGGAGATTACAGAAGAAGGATTACTGAAAATAATTGATAGAAAGAAGAACTTGATAAAGCTATCTCAAGGAGAATATGTTGCAGTTGAGTACCTTGAGAAAGTTTATGGAATTACTCCCATTGTTGAAGATGTAAGCGTTTCAAAATTCAAATAACGAAATAAACTCCACTTGAATTTACAAGATTCGCTGTTGAATTGCAGATTTGGGTTTATGGAGATACCTTCAAATCGATGCTGGTTGCAGTCGTGGTTCCGAATCAAGAGAATACACAAAAATGGGCAGAGAGGAATGGGTTCCATGGATCGTTTCTTGAACTGTGTTCGCTTTCGCAGTTAAAAGATCATCTTCTCGTTGAGCTTCAAGCTACTGCAGAGAGAAACAAGGTCTATTTATCAATTACACAGTAATTCTTTCAAGTGAAATAACAATCAATTGATGCAGTTACGAGGATTCGAGCGGATCAGAGGAGTATTGGTCGAGCCGGAGATGTTTGAATCGTCCGGTAAAGAGCTTGTAACCGCGACACTGAAGAAAAGACGAGATAGATTTCTGAAGCAATATGAGGTGAAGAATTGTTGCTTACTATTTCTTCTCGAGATAACTGAAAATAATTGCAGGCGGAGATCGGCGACGCATATAAAAAACTTGCTGATGCGAAGTCGTTGCAGAATTAGGGTTTCAAAATTGGGATCTCTTAATTCGTCGCCTTGTTTATATCTCAAACTTCGAATAATCGTGTGGTGTTTCTATGTATCTTATATCATTAAAATCTGAAGCTCTTTAGCGAATATTGAAATACCCATTAACAAGGAAGAGCAGGAAGATGAACACGAAGAAGGCAATTTTTGAATCCTCTTAACAATTACGTAGATAATCGGAAAATTAAACTCAGCCACTAATCTGCTACTTCCCGATCAAACGGTGTTTAGGAAATCCAGCCCAGAAACATAAACCCACCGCAATACCCATCGTAAGCGAATTCAGAAACGAAAAAAATTGGTAACAAACTTGCTGGAATGGCACTAAAAACACCGGATTTTGAACGAATATGGCGAAATCAGAAAACCCACGTGAATATAAAAGAGCGCGAAGGGAAAAACAGGGAATTAAGAAACGGAAAACCTGCCGGCGGTAAGGAGCGACGGCGGTAGATGATTAAGTTATTGTTAACGACACCATTAAATACAAGTTTTTTGCAGATATTCTGATCTGAATGCATACATCTTTGTCTGAGAAACATGAAAAAAACAACATCTAAATACACTGCAGTTTTGCAGAACAATAGCTCACTCTGTTTACTGTAAAATCATTATAATTGCCAAAACTCATCGTGAATATAAGGCAAATCCTGTAAAAGCCCTTCAAATAGATCACAAGACTCGTCCCAAGAATACAACTCTGGCTCTTGTCTTCCAAATCCACCGCTATACGTTGTTGAAGCTTTGAAACCACAGTTTACAGAAGGCGGAGGAGCCTGAATCTGCGGCGGCGCAGAAAGTGGAACTGTTACTGGACTAAGATGAGTGTGCTGTCCTTCGTATGTTGTAATAACAATGCTGGTATCATTAAAAGATCTCTCAACTCTCTTCTTTACTTTACAAGAAGCACTCGTGCACTTATAATAGCTTCTGCAAAAATAACCAGAAAGAGCTTTTCACCATTTGATCAACGATTACGAAGTTTGAAATTAGAGATTATTTGTTACCTGGGAAAAGGGCTGTTCTTCACAGCTTTCTGACCGTATTTTCTCCATCTAAAACCATCTTCCAAGTGATCAATCTCAGTTTTTGTCACAAACGCAACTCTAGCCTGTCTCTCCTTCTTCAAGTTCGTTTTCTCAGGTTTAAGTTTAATCTTCGAGTTTGACTGTCCTTCAGATGAATTACTCGAATTCATCTCCTCCATCTCCGGCGCCGGTGCTGGTTCATTAATCATACTACTGAGGAAGTCTAATGAACTGGTTATTTTGTCGTCGAAAGCGAAGAAAGACGGCGAAACTGGTAAGTAATCCATTGTAGAAAGGAAGAGTGGTAAGGACTGAAGGGGGAGAGATGGGTTTTTAAATGGAAGAAGTGATACGTTTGACCGTTGAAGAAAAGCGAGATTCAGGTCAGTCGACCGTGTGAAAACTCGAAGGAGGACGGAGAGC